>CANXYC011714440.1:0-32951 GCA_948193065.1 Aleurites moluccanus
ATATATATATATATATATATATATATGTAATTTAATTTAATAAATAATATATTATATTTTTATTTTTTCTTTTATAAGAAAAAAAAATACGACTTATTTTATAAAAATTTAGATAATTTTTTAATTAATTCAACAATCTATATCTACTCGAAATTTTATTTAGATTTATAAATTCTAAAATTTTTTATATAAGATATGTTATATGTATGATTAGAATTTCTCCATAGTTATTTTTAATATATATAATTTTATAGTTTTAGTTTTTAATACTAAAGATGGTTGTTAAAATGCTATGAATATATTTTTAAATTTTAATTTTTTATAATTTTGCCTACTTATAGTGGCATTGCATTTGTATAATTTTATAATTTGCCTTAAATGATAAGTTTTCCTTGAAAATATATATATATATATATATATATATATATATATATATATATATATATATATATATATATATATATATATAACAATTTTATATCAATATGCTAATATTTTATAGTGTTATAGATTATATTATAAAAAATATATTTGGATTTTAATATTTTTCTTTTTTTGATTAAACTTACTTTAAAAAAAAAGTAGTAAATATAATTTCATTATATTTTTTTAAAAGAATATATATATATATAATTTGTTATTGATTAATTGACTAAAAGTTTATAATATTATTGAATATATAAATATTTTTTATGTTGTTTTTATATATTAATAAATTAAAAAAAAAAATACCAAATACAAGATACGTGATTCGAAAACTAGTTGATAAATATACTTGGGAAGATTATTTAAAAAGCGATGGTCTCCTCCTCTCCTACTTCTACTACCTGTATCGATGCATAACTCATATAAATATAATAATAGTAATAGACTAATAGATGCACGTCAAAAGAAAGAGCATGCTTATAAAGAAAGATTGATGATTAGAGTGGTCTTCGCTCGTACAATCACATTGAAATAATCATAATAAGCATATATCAGAAGATGGATCAAAGCCGTCAGATTTTGCCGGGTAAACCAGAGACGTCCCTTTCTCCTCCTCTCCCTTTTTCTCTCTCTCTCTCTCTCAGTTTTCTTCAGTCCTATCTTTTAATTCTTTATATATAATAATAATAACAGTAAGAAGAAACAGAGATCCTAAAAAAATTTTGTTGGGTCTTTTTGCTAATTTTTTATTTAGTACAATACTTGCAAGTCAATACGATAAAGACCACTGTTTTTGTTTTCTTTTCCTGCTTCCAAGTATCTTAATTATCTTTGTAATTTACAAAGGTTGCGAAATGGCAAGCAGTTTGGCAATCAACAACAGCGAACCTCCAACATCAAAGCCTGCACTCAACCAACTGGATCAAAAACCAAACCCATATCAGATAATCACCCATCTGGCTTCAAGCAACGCAGTCGTTTTATTCAGCATCAGTGGTTGTTGCATGTGCACTGTAGCCAAACGCCTTCTCTTTGGTCTCGGAGTTGGGCCTACCATTATTGAGCTTGACCACCACTCTTTTGGCCCTGAAATCCAGGCCGTTCTTTTCCAGCTCGCCACTTCCAATGGTCAACAGCCAGTTCCGGCAATCTTTATTGGTGGGAAATTTCTTGGTAGTATTGACACACTCATGGCTTGTCATATCAATGGCAAGTTGGTTCCTCTTCTTAAGGATGCCGGAGCTCTTTGGCTCTAATCTAATTATTTTATCATCGTCATTATTATTACTCAATTATCTTTTAATTTTAATCTCATCTCTAACTTACTTACCTGCTTTCTTCTTCACTTCATTTCTATGGTTTTATTGTATAGACAACAACATTAAAAGTTAATATTATAGTTTATTAAACATTATTATATATAATGTCGGATTCCTTTGCCGGATTGTATTTGTTATGCCGGCCCGCCGGAAGGTGTGTGTTTTTATGAACAAAAATGCTAAAAGTTTGTGGTGTCACCGAAGAATGTAATTGTGTGATGTCATGGACCGTACCACATATTGAAGGCACGAGGAAATTAATTCATTTAATTCAAAAGAAAATAAATGGATTGAGAAGATTGATATATATTTTTACACAATAATTTTTTATATGTCTTATTTTAATTATTTTAAAATTTTAAAAAAATTATATTTTGATAATATTTAATATAATCAATTCATTAATATATTTTTTATATTAAATAAAAATTATTTGAACAGTTAAAAATACATTATAAATTTTATTTATTATATTTAATGGTCTAAATTTAACGTATTTATGATATATTTTTAACTGTTCAAATGATTTTTGTTTACATCAAACACTATCAAAATAAAATTTTATAAAAATTTTAAAATAATTAAAATAAAACATACAAGGAACTACTATATCTCAACCCAAAATAATACGTTAATACATTGTTTTATTTATTTGGAAATAATGTAATTCGAACGTTACATTTTTTTTTTTAATAGCTTTCTCCATCAGTTTTCTTCATTTTGCATGCAGTAAATTGTTTTGTGTTAAATTTATTTATAATCATAATAATAATTAATACACTTACAGGTGTCATTTTTTCAATTTATTAATATTTTATATTATAATAAATTATATATATCGTTTACTAATATATAAATAAAAAATAACATAAAAAGTATTTATATGTTCAAAAATACTATAGATTATATATGTATACATATATATACATGATGAAACTAAAAAATCAATATTGGGTGAGCCGAAAATTAATATTATCTATAAAGTTAGACTTTAACGAGCCAAATAAAAAAAAAATTATAGACTAATAATATTTTTAATTAATTTTAGGTGAACTAATAATTAATTATGTGTAAAAAATTATATTTAAATGGACTAAATATAATTTTTTATAAAATAATATAATTTTTTTTTATCTGGGTAGCTTTTTCCACCTGGACCATATATAATGCCTCTGTCCTTGTATATATATCAAAGAAAAATTCATAAAAATTATAAAAAAAAATACAATAAAATAATATTTGTCACTATTTTTTTTATAGTAAAACAAAACGTTAAAAAAAATTCATTTCATAATATATTCTATAACATTATTAATTATTAATGTTGTTATCAAAATATTAAAAAATATATATATTTTGAAGAAAAACTTATTATTAAAAAATTAGAAAAAGAAAAGAAAAAAGCATTGAAATTATATTTGCCACTATTTTTTCTCTTAAAAGTAGGCAAACATTTCAGTGGATAATGCAACTCGTCTTTATCTATGCAAGTAATTCAAGTTATTTTAGAATTTTTAATTTGCATTAATCTCGATAGAATTCTTTCATAGGAGTAAATAAATTTTAATCTTTTATAAAGCATGAGATTATATATTTTTTTTATAATATCGTGGATGAGGGTTTGTAATATATACGAGGAAAAATTAAAATTTTGAAGTTTTATTTATACTCTCTTTTATTTTTTCCAACAATTTACACGAGTTTTTTTTTAATTATTGGAATTCAGCTTTTTTCCTTTATTTATACATTATTCTATGAATTGAAGGAACTTAAAAGTGTATATGAATATATTAAAGGTCAATTCATTTAAATCCAGAAATCAAAGGTAAAGTCTTCAATAATAAAAGATTTGGAGCATTACCTTGATATATAATTACTGGAGTTGTCTACAGGTCCAAGTAATATATCTATCTAGAATTCTAGCTAGCTCCATCTTAATTATGTATACATTAACATAGAATTAGGTCAATTAGAATGGTGATCAATTTGTTATATATATATATATATACAATTTTAGCAAAAATGGCTTCACATGGCTGTGATGTAGGCGAGGGAAAGAGAGAGAAGAGTGGCAGTTGGTAGTATATATATGGATAAGGAACAGAGAGGCTGCAGAGAAAATGATAAGAGCTATCATTTTCCAAGGATTTGTTAAAATCCGTTTGTGAAATCATGAGCAAGTCATTTTTGTTGACCAAAATGATTTTCTCATTTCCTTCTAATTATAATATTACTAATAAACAGAAATAGAAAGATAAATACATGTGAATCTGATTCCCAAAGAATCACACTTTCCTTCTACTTCCTGACATTTTTCCTTCTTTTGCCTCATTTTACTGTTGCCCAAACAAACTCTTCTTTGACCATTACGCTATAACCCAAACAAACAAACTCACTCTTCTTTGACCAAACAAACTCTTCTTTTAAATATATATATAGATATAATTTATATTTGAATATTATGAATAACAAAAATATAAACCTTTATGGCCTGCTTTATAATACACAATATTAAAAATTCTAATTTTAGTCATTTTTATTCTCTTTAAATTTTTTTCCATATACTTAAAAACAAAATATCCAAAACCTATACCAAAATCATATAAGATATAAGTATAGCTATTGAAAAAGGTTTGAGTAATTGAAGAGCTTATTATTGAGTTGGGGCATTCAACATGTGCAATTGGATTAAATATTGAACTGATATTAAATTTAGTTTGGATGTTTTTGTAAAGGCCATGACGTGAATGGACCATCTTAAATTGGCTTGGGCTTCTCCAAATTCGGCCTTGTGAAGCACTAATTACCATTGGGTTTTCAGTTGGTTCTTAAATTTCTTTTTATTTTCTCATTTCATGAAAACAAAATTAGCTCACATTATTATGGTTAGAACATTTATAATAAAAAAAAAAGAAGGGTAAATTTATAACCATTTAATAAGACAAGTATATTTTTAGGCAATGCCTCAAATTAAGTGTGCATTAGCTGCATGCTACTGTCCGTCCTGTACATATTTTACTGTTTGACCTAATTAGGACAGTTAATAACATTCACCAAATCACTAAAAAAAAATTAAAAAAAAAAAAATTGTGGGTGTTTAGATAAGAGTGTAGTATTTTTAAGTGAATTTCTTTGCTGATCTATGTAATGTCTAAAATATTAAGTTTTCTATTGATAACAAATAAAAATTTCAATCTGAGAGCTAAACTATCCATTTGTATCAAAAAGTCCATTACTAAATAATATCTATTTTTTCACCCAGATTTTCAATTTCTTCTCATGTTTTGAGCGCTAACATATTTTAATGTTACCATAATTGAAGTGTGCCCCAAATTCCCATGTCTACCAAACCAGAATAATTACATGCAACCTCGAAATTAGGGGTTAGGGATAGTTTTGACTCTCCATTAAATTTTTAAATATATATATATGTAAATTTTTTTAATTGGTCATTAAAAAAAATTATGTATAATTAATAATATTAAAATTATATATAATTTTTTAATTAACCCCAAAAAATTATATATAATTAATAATATTAAAATTATATGTAAATTTTTAATTAACCTAATAAATAAATATTATATATAATTTATAATATTAAAATTTTCTATTAATTTAATTTTGACCCTTCTAATAATTTTAAAATTATATATAAATTTTTAATTAATTTTCTTAAAAAATTATATATAATTTATAATACTAAAATTTCTTATTAATTTAACTTTTGCCTCCTTTTATAAATTTTTTTTATTCCGTATTGATTACATGCTATGAAATTCAAGGGAACTAACGGTGATTAAAAAAAAAAGGAAATAGATATTAAATTTCCACTTTTATTTCTAGAAATATCTAACTTGGTTTTCGTAAAGATACCGTCTCAGAAGTACTAAACTGCAACGAAAAATCTACCGTAGTGTGCTTCTAAATTTGTTGAATTATTATTACTGCATGCTATTGTTAACTCTTAATAAAGAAGAAAATTAGAAACATGGAAATTAATCGAAAAGCGAGGGAAGGTTCAAAGACATACCGCAACTTTTAAATTTTTTTTTTTTTTTTAAAAGGATATTAATTAAATACACTCTAAAATTACTAAAATATCCATAATGACATGTTTGAATTGATTGAATTTAGGTAAAAAAATTTTAAAAATTCATGAATTCTTTCAAAATATATTATTTGGGTAATGAAAAAGTAATTAAACTTTATAAATTATTTAAAATCTATTATTTAGATAGTAAAAAAAATAGTTATAATCATAAATTATTTAAAATCTATCATATACCATAATTTTTCATTTTTAAAATTTTTAAAATTTCTACACATGTGATAAGATTTTTGGATATCATTAATTTTAATGAATGAATGATTTTATATATTATCCTTTTCATTATAAAAATGAAATTAAAATTTATGAATTTTATTTTTACTTCAAATAAGTGAAATTTTATAAATTTATAAAATAAAAAATTTAAATTTTTAATTTTATAAATTTCATAAATTTTAAAATTTTCAATCCAAATATGGGGTAAAATATTTTCCTTGCTGAAAGGCAATGTATAAAATATTTTCTTCACTAAAAAGCCATGTCATCCTTAAAAATAAAAAAAACTATGTCATTGACAACACATTTTATCTTTATATAACAACAAATTAAAATAATAAAAAAAATAACACAAATTTAAAATAAAATAAAATAAAGTTAAATATCATTTTAAGATAAAGGAATTTAAGAATCATTATATATAAAAGTTTTGGAGTGTATTTAAAAAATAATAATAAAGATGAAAATAGAATTTAGTACACATATAAGAATTCGGTTGGGTTTTGATTAAGCTAAGAATACAAATTCAGATTGGATCTTATGGACGGATGAGTTAAACATATTAGGGTTGACCCTAACTCAATTAGATTTAATCCCAACCTAACCCTGTTCTTAGGATAATGATATAATTATAATTAGACTTTGAATACATGATATTACAAGTTTGAAAACAATTCCTATTAAATTTCACAACCTCTCCTACCTATTAAATAAAAAAATATTAATTATTTATTAAATGCCATAAGTTATTTCACTTAAATAATAAATAAATGTGATGTTTAATAAAATTAAAAATTAAATAAAATAAATGATAAAATTTATAAAGGGAGACGATAGTAATACTCCCTTTTTTATTTTTGGTATTTTCACCTCCTTATTTATTATTAAATTTAATTATATTATCCTTATTTTATTATTTAAAAAATTATTTTTATAAAATAAATAATGTTAATTAAATTTTATTTCTTTAATTATTATTTTTAATTCATATATATATATATATATATATATATATAATTTTGATAATAAAAATATATTTAATAAATATATAATTTATATGTATGTAAATATTCTTTTATGTACATAAAAGAATATTTAAGTAAAATTTTTTACTTATTAATTATTATAAAAAATGAAAACTTATGTACTAAAAAACAATAAGAAAGAGAAATTTAAGTTCTATTTACTTCTATATTTTCATTGGTGTTTTTTGTATAAAAATAAAATAAAATTTTCATTTTTACATATTATAAAATAAATTTCTTTTGCCTTTTAATTTTTAAGTTTTGATTTGATCATTTTATTCTTCGACAAATATTGTTTTCAATTTTTAATAAAAAAAATAATTTATTAAATTAAATTTTAAATTATAATTCCATTAACATTTTATTTTAAGAAAACTTCTTAAATTGTGTTAATTGAAAATATTTTTTAATTATATATTTTACTAAATATCTTAATAAGTTATATATATTTCTTAAAATTACATATCATTAGAAAAAATAATATTTTTGAAATTATTATATTATTTTTAAATATATTGAGAAGTATTGATATTTTTATAATTTTTATTTAGTTAATTAATTTTAATGATAATAAAAAAATTTTGTTTTGAAAATAAAAATTAAAAAGAATATATAAATTAAAAAATTATTTTATAACATATAAAAATTAAAAAATTATTATGATATTTTCTTATATAAAAAATTATATATTTTATTAAATATATTTTTTTATAAAAAATAAAAAATAAAAAATAATATTTCTATATATAATTAAAAATAATAAATAATAAAAAAATACATATGAAAATGAAAATTAAGTTTTCCATCCTTATAAAAATATAGTACATTCTTTATAGAAAATATCAAATTTGTTAATAAAAAAATAATAGCAATTTCAATAGACTCTAATAGGCACGTTACCAGTATTAGGGAACGAGAAAATATAAGACTTTCAAAATTCATAATAAATTTGACTTACTATTGAACAATAAAAATTATAATATGACAGTTATAACTGTCATAAACAAGAATTATGAGCCCACCTGTCACACATAAATTTAATAATTTAATTTCATTCTTTAGCCATTCAAGACTAACGTCATGCACTTAATATCAATTTAAGTTTCTATTTAACAAAATAATCAATAGAAATATGATAAAAAATTTGACATTTTAAAAAAATAACAATTCGGAGCTCTATAAATTTTAATATAATGAACATAAAATAATTACATAATACAACAAAATAATTATACTGCCTGAGAAATGGAAGACAATAATACTCAACTTAAAAACTTAATTTTTATAAGCTCAATCCAAAATCTGAAAAAAATATATTTGAATAGGAGTGAACGTTCAACTCAATGAGCTGATATAATTTAATTTAACATGCATGTCATTTATTACTTTACATAAAGTGTCACATTACATATAATCATCCATAAACATATATAACATTCATGATGAAAAATGTCCGTGAAATCCAATCTCATCTATGTTTTCGTTTATCATAAATGAGGAGTCGACCCCCTCCAATGACGCTTTTAGAATCTAACTATGGGGTCACGGTGAGATCAACTTAAACCAGACATCCCTATACTTTTTTATCTATGTCTAGGGATCACGATGAGACAATTCTCTAACCAAACAATCCCTGCAATAATATCATAATTCATGTTGTGTCATGTTACATTATTAATATTTTATATGTTAGTAGTGGATTCCATATCACCTTATTTTTTATTGTAAACACATACATACAATGTCATTCATCATCATTATCAATATCATATAATATGACATAAACATACATCATATTACTAAATTTAATGCAATAATGATAGCTTATATACATATGCATATATTTCATTCATCAATACTTACATGTTATATTTATATGCATAATTAAATTAAATATATCAACTTATAACTTAACGACTATTAACTAGCTAGTTCTTTTCGAAGCGTCTGAAATCTGATGGCTAGGAAACTGTTGTAATACCTTAACCAAAAAGATATATAAAGAACATTAGAACATAAAAGATACATATTAACTTTAATAAATTTACGAAACGACTCTTAAGAGTTTGTCAAAATTTTGACAGAATCTCCCTAAAATTAGGACATAACATTTTGAAACAAAAATAAAAACATTTTTAATAATCATCTCATCGATCCAAAATTCAATACCACCATATCAATTGACCTCTCATAGTCTCTATATCAATAAACATTTTTATAACGATCTAATAAACATCTCAATTCAACTATACTCATTAATCCATCAAATGAAAATCAATATTGACATCCAATTAATTATATTTATTTAATCTACAAAATTTCATCAACTGCATACAATCTCAAAAATACTAATTCGATAATAATATCAGACATTAATTAAATTATTAAAATAATTAATTTAATAATTATCTTTTAATTTATTATATCCCAATATAAAGTCTCGATATATTCCAACTCAATTCCAACATTTAATCCACCATTACTAATATACCAAAAATAATAATAGTAACAAGTAATCCATTTATCAATACTTAATTAAAGTAATGCTTCGTAAATAATTATTCACTAACTTTCAAATTATTAACCACATTAAAATTTATATTTACATCTAATTACCTTAAAATATTTTAAATATATCATCATCAAAATATTGTTTCAATAATCTATTTATCAAACTTATATGACTATCTTAATTTAATATGCTTTATAGACTTAATTTAATTACCAATTTCATTAAATTATTTCATAATAATTTAACTTTTCAGTATCTAATTTTGACAAATACCGTCCATATAATTTTCATAATAATTCCAAATCAATATAATAAATTTATCTTAATTTTTACATTCAATAAAAATACAGTTATTGATAATTTACTGTCTGAAAATTCTACAACCAAAGCCAAACTTAATATTTTTCCATAATTACTATCCAAATAATTTCCATAATAAATATAAATAATATAAAATAATTTATTTTAATTTACTCACTCAAAATAAACACAACTATTAAATTTTAACTGCCTAAATTCTCCAATACAAGTATAAATATTTATCCATTTTCATAAATTTATTATTCATCCTTTTTTTTAAATTTATCCCCAATCATACTCTAAATAATTAATAATTAATTTTAGAACAATTTAAAACGTACTTACTTAAAATTTGTAGAAAATCTACGCATGTCCCATATTTTTCGATTTCTAATTCGATCTCTGATCGGAACAAATGATATACCATCGGAAAGTTCAGGAAAAATGGAGTCCGAAAATGGTCTCCTTCCACCATTAGTTGCCACCGTTCGCCGGAATCGGAGTTTCAAAGTTTCAGTGGCCGAAACTTTCTCCGCCAGATTTCTTCCCCGTTGGCCATCCTTTCCATCCATGATTAATATCAAATGAAAGCTCATGAAAAGAGTTTTCTATTGATAACAAGATCGCCAGAAAACGACCATCAAAATTGACCGGAATCACCATTTGAATTTTTTTTTTCTCTTTATGCTCTTCGTGTTCACTGTTCCATCCATTTTTTTTTGCAGCAGTGAACTGATGCAATCAGTTCACGTGACTTAAGTCACTTATTTTTTTATATATAAAATTATAATATTATAACTTAAAAAAAATCTAAAAAAAATATTCTACAAATATTATTTTCAAAAATAAATTAATAATCTATAAATAAATAATACATTTTTTTAAAAAAAATACATTTATATAAATATAAATATAATAAGTGAAATAATAATAATAAAATCCTAATTTAAATATTAATTAATAAAATCATTAAATAATTTAAAATATTAAAGTAATTGATTTAACAAACTAAATCCAAATTCATAATTAAATAATTTATAATTCATAATACAATAAAATAATATCAAAATTTATAATTAAAAGTTAAATCTTAAAAATCTTATTTTTTTCTACTTTATATAATAATAAATTATTATACAATTAAAAAATATTTTAATATTCATTAATTATTATTAAAATACTATTACTTATTGATAAAATAATATTTTAAAATTAATATAAAAAATTTGGGTACCACATCTCCTTTTAAACAATATAAATATTTATTATTAAATAGTGTAATTCTTTATTACTAATTAAAATGTGATCTCTAAATCCTTCATGATTTTTATTTGTTAATATTAAAAAAAATACAAATTTAAGTTTCTTAATAGATAAAATCATGATTATCAAAGTCGGATTAAATCGGCTAATTGAACTAGAAAAAATAAAAAATTTAATTAAAAATTGAATCAGTCAGCCTTTTTATTTACTCCAAAGAATCAGATAAAAAATCAATGAATCGGTCAGTTAATCGATCGAATCAGATCGATTTTTATGATTTGAACATATCATCTTTTTTTATTTTTTATTTTTTATTTTTGATTAAAATGACTTATTTTTATTAAACAAAAAGACATCGTTTTGAATTAAAAGAAATTAAGAGAATTTTAATAATTTCGTTTTAATTTTATTCGACTTCAAAACCAACTTAGATATCAAAATTATGATTTTATTGTATGTTATCTTATTGTGAATAGATATTTGAGTAAATAGAAATTTATAACTTACTATATATAATTTTTGATTTAATATAATTGAATCGACATCTGATCATATATAAATTTTTAATTTAATTATATTTATTTTTATTATATATATATATATATTATTTTTTTTATAATTTAATTAATTCGATTCCGATGTATGTTATTCTACTATTATCAATTATTTAATCAATCCAATTATCAAAATATTGGATAAGACTCGATTCCTTAAAAAAAAAAAAAAAACCCAACAAATTTAAAATATATATTTTTTATTATTGTGCTCTTTCCATCAAATAACTTCATCGTCTCTTTCAATTTCTACATTAATTCCAATCTCTCTATTGTCTCAATTCCAAATCTCATAACCAAGTTCTAAATACAATATGCTTAATCACCAAGTCATTTGATACTCTCTCTCTCTCTTAGTCTCTTCTTATTTCTCATCTACATTATCGATTTCGCTAAGAACTCCAATTCAGTAGCCAAGTTCTCTTTTTTATTTCAGGTAATTAAATCTGTTGGTTTAGTTTTGATTGCAGAGACACTACTATTATTTTGGGACTTCCAATTTTGATATTGTGGGTTTGATTTTGAGGAGGAAAAGAGAATAATTTTATCTTCTGATATTGCAGTTAAGACGTTTGAGAAAATGACAATGGGAGCCATTTCTGTTACGGCTATAGATTACAGCGCTTGCTTTTTCAAGTTTCATTGATTTTGTGATGCCAAATTGCCGATTACTACCAAAGAGGTCGTTTTGTACCCATTGGCGGGCCTAGAGGTCCAAGTGTTGTGTAGTTAAGCCCATTTGTCGTAGCCGTCTTCTGGACGTTCAGTTTCGATGTGGAATTTCTATTTCCATTTTCCCACTGATTTTTCCCGGGAAGTTAAAACCGTCTGCGAAACGCCCATCATTTTGACTTTTCATTTATTTGAATTGAAACTTTACAATAACCAGTTCTAAATAAATCTTTGCAGAAATCTTCTATTTTCAAGCCAATTAAACAGAGGAGATTGATTAGGGTTTTACAAATCAGCAGGTTTATTTATTCTGTTTGTTTCCTGGCGCTGTGGCAGATTTGGAGCATGGTGGGATCGGAGAATGAGCAAAAGATCAGTAGTGGTAAAAAGAGATGGAGATGGGTTATTGTTGGTGCCATTATTACTCTTATTTTTGCTTTTGCTACGGCTTCGATCAATACCCCAAAGATCTCTCTCTTTGGACCGTCTAATGGGTCTTGTGGCTGCCCTCAGGTATTGTTTTTTAATCTTTCTGTGTTTTGTTTTCAAGGAAGTGAAACTGAAAAGAAATACTGATCTCAAAATTCACCTGAAGTTTGCTAATTGGATTTTTGTCTTTTTTTTTTGGGTTCTTAGATAGTAAACGAAGTAAGTTTAGAGTTTTATGTGATGGAGTGACTAGGGACTGAAATTTGTATAATTGTTTTAGCTATATTGCAATGCAAGTTAATTTTGGCACTACTTGGCTGTACTGTTGCAATTTTGTTGTGTTGTTTTTGTTAGATACTGAAATGATAGGAAATCGAAGATAATCATATTATTCTTCTTCTTCCAGATCAAGGTACGGTTCAATGGAAGACTTTATTTTATTTTATTCTTTTTGTCTATGTAGAAGTATAGCGGGATGGTGGAGGACTGTTGTTGTGACTACGAGACAGTAGACCGTCTCAATAAAGAAGTGTTGCATCCATCTCTCCAAGAACTTGTGAAAACTCCATTTTTTCGATATTTCAAGGTTTGTTGACTGCCTCTTGGTAGAATTACTAAATGATGTGTGTTCATTGTGATAAAGAAGCTGATTCTGAAAGCATATATCTAATATAATAGAGTCTTATGCATAATAAAAAGTTGGTATCCTGTCATTTTAGTTGTTTGGATTTGTAAGGGGCATATATGGAAAAAAAGAGTGAATACTAGGTGTTATTGGCCTTTATTTCTTCTTAATATATTTGTTTTATAGAATGACCATGAAGTTCTTTCCGTATCTGTATATACTTATTTTGATTATGAAATCATTAGTGTGGGTAAAACTTTCTTGCAAACAATTTTACTAATTTAGTGGGACCAATTTGGATAAGCCATAAACTTGGTTCAGCTTTATAGTTAAGAATATCAAATCATTTGACACTCAGACAACTGGGAGTTAGTTTTAGATTACATATATAGTAGTAAAATCTGTACCTCAATTAATTTAGTTTTAATCCTTTGAGATGTTAGCAGCTTTGGATGATTTGTATTACTTGTTTTATTAGAATAAACTTCAATTTCCTTATCAAAAGTTATTGCTTGACATTGATCGATCTGATCTTGAAATATCCAACAGTACTTGTGATGCTCATTTCCTATAGTAGTTTATATGTCAATATAGTAGGTTGTATTGACTAATGAGAATTCAAGTTGTTATGTTCCTTTCAATGTTTCATTGTGGTTGTGCACGTCTTGTAAATTTTCATGGGTATTTTATGAGTGTAATCTCTTATTTATTGAAGCATTCTTCTGGATTCAGTAGGTTGTGACTTAAATTTCCAAGTTTTTCTTACTGCAATCATTGTTATCAGTTGATGCACTCCTTCAATGTCAAGTTCAACCCACCAATTTGTTACTCCATAGCAGATTATTTATAACAAGTCATCAAATGGAAATAAATTGAGAATTCTTATGCTTTGCCCTTGTATTTCTGAGAACAACTAATTTGTTGCATATGTTTATGAGATAACTTTAAGGTGAATTACTTAATGAAGTTGTTTGAAGTCAGCCTTCATAGTCCAGCCAATACAATTTATATCCTATTGGACATTGGAAATATATGATAGTCGCTTATCTTTTCTATGCTGATTCTGTGGCAGGTTAAGTTGTGGTGTGACTGCCCTTTCTGGCCTGACGATGGCATGTGTCGCTTGAGAGATTGTAGCGTTTGTGAATGCCCAGAAAGTGAGTTTCCCGAATCATTTAGGACACCCTTCCATCGAGGCCTTTCATCAGATGATCTACTATGTCAAGAAGGAAAGCCACAGGCTGCTGTTGACCGTACCCTTGATAGTAAAGCTTTTAGGGGTTGGACAGAAATAGACAACCCCTGGACAAATGATGATGAGACTGACAATGGTATGCCCATTTTTGTTTCTGCACAATTGAACACATCTTGATAATTATTCAATCATTTTTGTGAACTTAGTACTTTTCCATCCTGCTATTTACTATATATGCTAAACTATATTGTGCTCTAATACTGCAAATATAATGATTTGCTTGGTCCGCGGAATTGTTGTCTGGCTATCCCTGATGTGATAACATATATAATTGATTGGTTTTCTCAATGAAGTCTTGCTTTTCCACTTTATTTTTGTGAGTTAGATTGCATTTTACCTTATTAAATGTCATATTTGGATGTTGAGTAAGCAAATAATAATGAAATTTTGTTTACAGCTGAGATGACCTATGTCAATCTTCAACTGAACCCGGAACGCTATACCGGCTACACTGGTCCATCAGCTAGAAGAATATGGGATGCTGTTTACTCTGAGAATTGCCCCAAATGAAAGTTTTGTTCTTTTTTGTGTGCGCGTGCTCATGTGTTTACATTCCCTGAAGTTCATAGATGATAAACTTGTTTTTGTTTCAATGTGATGTGCAGATCCATCTGAAGAGTTGTGTCAAGAGGAGAGGATATTGTACAAATTGATATCTGGTCTTCACTCCTCTATTTCAATCCATATAGCTGCTGATTATCTACTTGATGAATCTACAAACTTGGTATGAATTTAGATGCATGCTCTCAACATATGTTATTCTGAAATTTGACAATGGGCATGGAAGAGTGGCCATTTCACATATTTGTATTTTATCCATTCTTTTCAATTTTATTCGAATCCTAAGAACTTAATAGAGTCCTTGAGCTTTCCAAAACCCTTTTGGTGGCCTCATTTGGTGGTTACCCAGATTGTAAAAATATTTGCTATGATGTTGGGTGTTAGGATATAAACAGTTTTTGTCCATAAAGAATATCATTTATTGCCTATTAAAAGAAAGATTATACATAACATTCTGATATATTGAAAGGATCTAATCATATAATTTTCATTTTCTTTTTTTCCTATTTGCAGTGGGGCCAAAATCTCACATTGATGTATGATCGGGTTTTAAAATACCCTGATCGTGTCAGAAACTTGTACTTCACATTCCTCTTTGTTCTCCGAGCTGTGACAAAGGTGAGCATATATAGAGTTTGAAGCTAGATTTTATTTACATGAATGTATTATATTGGAAATTAAAAGATAGAAATGTTGTTTCATCATATATCTTATTTTTTTTATGTTATGTTGGTTGTGTTTTATATTGTCTACATGAATGATTACATTAGGCAACTAAATGATTGAAACTTGTTTCTTGTGTAATTTTTATAAGTTATGTTTGTGGAATTTTCTTTTTTCTTTTTCCCTCACAGGCTGTTATACCTAATGGTTATCTTGTAATCTATTCAGGCAGCAGAGTACTTGGAACAAGCTGAATATGATACTGGTAACCCTACTGAGGACCTCAAGACACATTCCTTGATAAGGCAGCTACTCTTTAACTCAAAACTTCAAGCAGCATGCCCGCTTCCATTTGATGAAGCTAAATTATGGAAAGGTCAACGTGGACCAGAATTGAAGCAGAGAATTCAAGAACAATTCAGAAACATTAGGTTTTTCTAATTCTTTTATCTCTTCTTTTTTGAAATTTTACCTTATCAAAAGCTACAAATTGAGTTTGGCTTCAAATTTAAAAAAGCCAAATATCTATTTTTGCCTCTCTTACTCTTTTGGTTCTAACATTAATCTCTTTCCAATGTAGAACTTGCTAAAAGCATAATCTTGTTTCTTTGCTTTCTGCCATCCTTTTGAACACTTAATGTTGGCTGTCTTTTCTGTTTAGCAATAATATAACTATATCCACTGGCATTGCAGTGCATTGATGGACTGTGTAGGCTGTGAGAAGTGTCGACTTTGGGGAAAACTTCAGGTTCTAGGTCTTGGTACTGCTTTGAAAATCCTCTTCTCTGATAATGGGCAGGAACATTTGGGTCAGACTGTAAGTATCTAATTCCATGGCTGACAGCAACTACAAAAAAAATTTTCACATGGTTTTAATTGAGGATTAAATATTATATGCTATTTGTTAGTGCAATAATATAATTCCTATGATGTATCTGCAGCTTTTGGTTAAAATTAATTGTCTTTGAAATATCTCCTTTTAAATTCACTTGGCATTCTGTTTTGAAACATGACTCTTATGTAAACGAGGCTGCTGAAATTTGGATGGCAAGAATTTGTTTCTAGTGAAAAAAAAGTGATCTTTATTTGACATTTGAGGCAAAGACCAACTCTGGTCCAATACTATCCTTTTCCACCTGATTTAAGGCCCAAAAATAACACTACAGATTATTTAGTATAATTTCTGATGGAAAATGCTTCGACTATGTCCTTCAGCTACGAGTCATTAGGGAATTTTATCACCCTGAATTTTTATTGAAGCATATTTTATTGGCTTTCAGTTGCAGTTACAACGGAATGAAGTGATTGCTCTGGTGAATCTACTTAATCGTCTATCAGAATCTGTTAAACTCGTCCATGAAATGGCACCTGCTGTTGAAATGATTATGGGAAGGCATATTTCTTCTCCCGTTGCTCTAAGTCGTCTATGGCAAAGAATGCAGGCATCTTTATTTAAATCATAGGTAATTGCTTGTTTCCTGGTTCCTAGTGTGTCATATGAATAAATTCCATCTCTTTGGCTTATGATATTTCTAAATAGAAGTGTATTAATTGGCTTATTTGTTGCAGCAAATGGTAACTTATTGATTTAAACTCAACATCAAAGCCAAAAATAGTTGCAGAGCATACTCATCCAAGTTTCAAGAGAATGCCGCGGACAGCATACAACAATCATGTAGAAGCAAGAGTAATTTCAAGTAACATAAAGATGGTGAATTGTATTTGTTTTTGTTTTATAAGCTTGGTATGATGGTGTCTGTCAGTGTCGAACGTTTGAAAACCACATTGAAAATGAAGAGGAAAAAAAAAAAATTTAAGATAAAATCATTTAAATTAGTTATCGTAATTTCATACAGAATAATTTTTAGTTTTCAAGATAAATTTATGGTCTTGTAATTTTGGGAATTTTCAATCTTCGGTCGTTATGATTCATTTGATTTTCTGTATTGTTTACTTTTCAATATGAATAAAACAGGTTTTGGTCATGGATCAGTATGATAATTATGATTTAAACAGCTACTAACAGGAAGCAAATAATTAGTAATTCATTTGGCTTTTTCAATACCCCATGCCTTGGACAATCTTTATATTAATATCATCTCATTGCAGTATCCTGAACATTTTGATTTATTCCACGTCCATAAATCACAAGATGCTGTAACAAAAGGCATCGTTGGTTATTAGTTACAAAATTGCCATGTTCGGAGTGTCAGACCATTCCATTATTTGCTGGAATGACAAGTCCTATGCAGTTGATTTTAACCCATATGATGTATCCCACTATAATCCTATTCCATTTAAGAAATTATAATAGAAAATTGGTCCGAGTCAATTAAAAGAAGGTGCTTGAAATACAACTGATTACTATTAAGGCCACTTTCTCTAAAATATAATACACTGTAAAGATACGTCTTACTCCTGCTATCAACTAAATCATAAGTGTACTCTACTATCGTATCGAGAGTCATAAGATACGTACAACAGAGAACCAAATGCAATATTGAATTCTATGGCCCTGCACTAGAGAATTCGCACTTTCTATAGTGTCAAATGGTAACAGTGGTGATTCTTATGTAGATGAGGGAATGTGTCATCGTGTTATCTGTAAACATGGACAATCAACACCACATAAGTTCCAGATGATACAGCTGAAGAGAGAATTAAGCAAAATACACTGGAGAGTGGTGACAGTAGGCCAAGCAGAACCATAGCATACACAGTTAAATAATGCAGAAACCTTTTTGTGACCCTAAGAAATTGTAGATTGAGGAAATATGATACATGTGAGAGACTGCAATAATCCAAGTTTAGCAAAGACAGATTAAGAAGTTTTTGATGTATTAAGTTTTTATCATGCAGAAATGAGATTAAGAAGCAGAATCTTACTTGCAATATGTTTAGCGGGACTTTTTCAGACGTTTGGGAGGCCTCATTGGCTCTTTCCTTGAATCATCAGGAGTTTTTAAATCCAGAAATGGCTGCAAGCATTTTCAACACATGTAAGAAACTGAAAATAATAATTTGCCATTATGTACAAAATGACCACAACATTCAGCAGTGAAAGATCCCTTCATTAACTACGAGTTTACAATGACCTAGTCAAACATCGCAACTTGTATTGACAAACAGCAATAGCAACCACAGTTACGGCATTTTCTTGACAAGTTCTTACTAGAGGCAACTGGCATGACTATAGACAAGGCAAATGAACACAGGAAATCACAATGCTTTCATTTCAAACCTTTAGCCATATTTTTTATATAAAATTTGCCTAATAAGAGCACCCCTCCTATCCCCTTGCCATTCCTCATACACCCACAAACGAAAGACACACTTTATCATGATACAGTGGCTCTTGTTGATACCTACATCAAGGCTGGAGTTCCCGGTCATTTTCTCTCTGTATCACCCAAAATGTTTGGGAAGGAAGACCAAGGGAATAGACTTTTGCTAATACTATCTGCAAGGAAGTGTGATTGGAATAACTAGTTAAAGGCTAACAATTGGAATAGCCGCTACGTTTTTCACGAATGAGGCTAGACATAATTTTGTATTTGCTTCATATTCCTAAAACAAGACAAGGGAAGAAGAAAAATGCTCCCTTCTTATATTTGTCAAGGTATTACAACATAATGAAATCTCCCATTTCCATTAATTTTTTCTCTGTACTCTCTCTCCCTTTCAGGAATATTCAGTTACACATTAAGATTTGCTACTTATTTATTTAACAAGGTTAACATTTAGTTATGACATTGTTCAAGAATGTTAATATGTTTTTCACTTTATCAACCCTAAATCAAACTTCAACTTATCCACTTGGGAAAAATTCAAATTAAAGAACCCAATTTGTATGGATAAATCCAATAATCTAAGCAAAAGTTACCCCTGCTGATAACAGAGTCTTCTAGCAGATAAATATACATGTACTTGAATAGATTTAACAATTGGTGCAAATATTGTAATAAATTCTAACCTCTTCCAAGTTTTTCTGAAGTTCCAAAAGTTCCTGACAGTATGCAAGGCACTCAGCATGATAAACTGCGGCCAACTTTTTTATCAAAGCTTTCCTCTTGATGATACCAATCACTTACAAGAAAAACATATTATATGCATTAGATTCAAAGAACAAGATAACAATAAATTCATCTGTCACAACAAGCACAATTAATAATTCTTAAACCCTAACTACAAACAACTCAACTTAAGTCACTTCAAATTTCTTAGAGCAAAAGGAGATACAATAATAAATCAAGAAAAAAAAATTATGACAAATACAACGAAAACGCAATCGCGGAAGAATGAATAACAAGAAAATAGCAAAAACCCTAAAAAGGGAAAACAAAAAATACCCAAAACTACGAAAAAGCGAGAGAAAAGGAAGTGAAATTTACTTCGACTGGGATCAAAAGAAGGAGGTGGAGACGAATTAGATTGCATTGGTGCAGCAGCAGCGATCGGCGGTTGAGAAGGAGACGGAGGAGCTGGCTTTTGATCTTGGCCCATTGACATTGATAATAAATTGATATTATTATGGTTACTAAGTTATATATAAATATAATTAGCCTAAACTGTACTGTGGTCTCTGCTACTGCTACCGTTAACTGTGTTCTTGGGCAAGTCTCCATTATTAACTGGAGTCTGGTGGTAAAGTTCATGTTTAATAAACGACTCTGTCGTTTTTTGAGGGGTGGTGGAAACAGAACAATTACCATTTTGGAGATGGTGGAGGGTTTGCAAACATCCCGAGAAACGACATGTCGTTCACTTATATATTGGCTCCTTCAATTATTGAATTGACTGGCATAGTGTCGTTTACTCTTGAAGTCATGTTAGTTTTGGGGGAACGACCTTCAACAGTCTAATTTTCTTTATTCTTATACCAATTATAGTTTAACATCCTCTTTCTTTCTAAAATTTTTTCAACATCATAAAAAAAAAAAAAAAATATATATATATATATATATATATAACATGCAAATCAAGCCAGTATTTGGACAAAGATATGTTGTAAATTGGGGAATTTAGCTTTTTCTTTTTCTTTTTCTTTTTTTTTTAAAATAGAAAATTAAATTAGCAGCTTTTGATAATGAAGTATTAAAACCTTAAAATGAAGTTTAAATTCATGGATAAGCTAAATTACAATTTGATATGAGTGCTAGGTTACAATTTTGTAATAATTGGTAGAAATTTAGATGAGAATCTATGAAATTATGTAAATTATTTAATTCATTGATATGAGAGGTGGATTACATAAAATCTTCTTTTATATATAAATGTCAAAATACCCTTCAATCTATAGTTTTGCCAATTGTTGTGCAAACCATTACCAAATAATAATAATAATAATAATACAAATCCAAAACAGTGATAAAGCTCGCAAGTTGGGAAAGCAAGATTTTCTTCCATATATCATAACTATTTGCAAATGTCAAAGGTAGAAGTAGAGATTATTTTGTATATCACAAATAAATAACACAAAACACCTAAAATTTTTAACATGAACAAGTTTTCCAATGTCAAAATTGATTTGTGGGGTCAACCTGGACCCAACACAAAAGCCAAAAAAAAAAAAAAAAGAAGCTCCATTAGAAGTTTGTTAACAGACACCGAAAGATATGGATGTTGAACAACTTGAGAAGTTTGCCCCCCTAGTTCCTCATGCTGCATTCATTCATCTTCTGATTCTTCTGCTGTTGCATCATGCTTTTCTTCCGGTGTTCCCATCTGTATTCTTTTCAGAGCTGGAAGAAAAAGAAATGATATGAACCCATTCCAGATTTTCAAGAACATACAGGTAAAATTGGTCTTGCTTTTTTTTTTTTTCTCCTATTTCTATTGGTAGTCTAGAAGAGGGGACTTGGCATAAAAAAAAAATTGTCAACATTTATTTATCGTGTAAAAGAGGAGAAAAAGATGATCAAAAGTTCCACTATATCAGTAACTTTATTATTAGAGCAAAAGAATCAAGATAAGATTAAGAAACCTTGAAAGCAAATGCTAAGAATAGCAGCAGTTATAATCAAACGACCGAATGCATATTTTGACACTCGTACTTTTGCAAAAAAGTCTCGTGGTACACCTGAATTTTTAAAGGACTATTTAACCCCTGACCAAAATTTAGAGTTAAAGAGAGAGAGAAGTGGATGGCTATTAAATTTGAATATTAAGAGATTCAAATTTTTTTTTTTTACCCGTGTTTATACGTATTCAAATTCATAGGTTTATGAGCATTGGGGTGTTGAATATATACAAAATTAGCCATAGGACTAAAATGCATACTCAACAAAATTACTCCATTTTCAAGAAGCAATATGTAATTACTATTTACAAGCATAAAGAAGTAATTGATAAAACAGATGAAATGAACTATTTTGAGGAAACCATTTGACTTCAGCTAAAAGTAATAATACATCAGACTTCAGCTAAAAGTAATAATACATCATTTTTGCTGGGAGGGAAGAAAATAAAAGTAAGCAATATCCAAGCAGATTATAAGAAAGATAACAGCAGATTGGATAGCGCAATAAAAAAGAATAAAATGGATGGAGCAAACATCTACAGAAAACAATAGAATCTGATCAACCAAAAGGAAAACGTCAATTACATAAAACAGAACTTACATTTAAGAGATGATCCAGCAAGACAAGTCAGCCTTGATTTCGTGTTAGCCTCAGCCAATGGATTTGGCTTCTCCTTCATAGCCATGCGAACATCCCAAACACGTATAACTCCATCGGTTGATGCAGATGCCAACAAATAAGGATCATCACCAGCTCCATCATTCTTAGTAAGCACAACGATACCTTTCACACGGGCAGAGTGCGCTCCCTCAATGCAGTATGCAACTTTGCCAGTGTTTGTGTCCCATGCTGTAATATTCCGGTCATCACCACCAGTAAAAAGAAGTCCATTCTGTTGAAAAATAGATAGAGAAGATATAGCAATAAGCAGAAATAAGAATGGCTCTTTTTAGAAACTCACTAAGGCCATAACCATAAACAACAGAAATATTCATGGCCCAGAAGGTTCATCCATCATCATTTCACTTGTAATAAAATGCTTATAGATACCAAGCACATTCTAATTTTAAACTTGATATACCAAACTAGAACTAAACGATCATCATTAGTAAAAAGAAAAAATCCGCACCAAGAAACAGAGAAACGCAAAATCCAGACTCAAAAGCTAACCTCTCCAGGAGAGGCACAAAGAACCCGTTTGTGACACTCAAGCTCAGTCACCAACTTGGCATCTTCAGCTTGATGAATCCCAACCTTCTCCTGTGTTACCATGTAAAACTTCTCTCCATCCAAATCAAACTTCACCATACTCGCTTCCTTCCCCAGCCTACAATAAAAGCTCCTCCTTCCTCTCACCAAATTCAACATCGCCAAGCCGTCGTCTCTTCCGACCGTAAGCGCCAATTTCCCAGATGGATGTACGGACAAGTCATTCACAGCCTTCTTGTGAGCCGATACAGTCTTCAGGTGGACGAAGGGGTCAGCATCAAAGATGCAGACGGAGCCGTCTGCGGAAGAGGAAAGGAGGTTACGGGGAAAGGAGAGTGACGGAGGGGTGTAGAAGGAGAGGGAGGTGATGGAGGAGGTGTGGTGGTGGAGAGATCCGAGTGAGGAAGCAGAAGGGAGGTCGTATATGTGAATGGTATCGTCGGAAGAGCCGGAAGCGGCGGCGGGGCCAGCAGCGTCTACGGTGGTGATGGGTGCGATATGAGAAGGGTAGGAGAAGAGGGAGGTTAGGGTTAGGGTTTCCTGGGAATCATTATGTTTTAAAGGTTTGAGCTTGAAGCCCCATATGAATTTCTCATAGGAGCCTGCAATTAGACTCATGGTGGCAGTAAAGCTTCAAAATTTGAGGGTTTCTGATTTTGAGTATTTTGATCAACCCCCTAGGGAAGAAGGCTGGAAAAAAGAGGGTTTATTATTACCAAAACGCCATTGGGGGGTCGTATATAACTGAACGGCAAGTCGTTTTTATCATTAGTGTCATTCGAACTGAAACGACATTTCCTTTCTAAGTTAATAATTCATCTGCTTATGAATGAACGAGAACGACCAGCATTTATATTATTATTATAAGAATTGACAAGAGAAACAAAAGGGTTGATCAAGAATATTTATATTATTATTTGTGATTGGAGGAAGAATATATTTTCTTATGATGGTAAACATTCGAGTTAAAATTCAATATCCCATGCCAATCAAATTACTAATATCAAATACCATCGTATTTGTGCAAGATAGATTTGCCATTTGAGAGGTTCTTTTCTTTATTTGGTTATTCTCATCATTTAATCACTTAAAATTGTTAGATACTCCAGATAATCTACTTCTTCAGTAAACAAGAGACTTACGAGTTGGTTGCTGATATTTCCATTCAATACCACATTTAAAGCAGAATTTGATATCCACCTCTGTACATAACCATACAACACAAGAATTAGTATTAGTAAAACCAAGAAAAAGGAAAGAAAGCAATTTCATGATTTTGTTTGATTTACTGGCCTATACAAAGGAGAATGACAGAATTTCAATAACAAAGATGACAAACAAAGGGTTCAAATTGCAAGGACAAGTACCTGCAGATTACAAGTTCAACCATATGATTGGACTCAGAAAATTGGCGCTGACCTTTTCTCCCTGAAAGATAACATAAAACTTCTTTTTCTAAAGGGATTAGGATCAAATATTTTATAGTCGCAGCAGGTGAAATTATAATGCCAAGATACCTTGAAATTGATATAGAAAATGTGGTTGCATTTCCTGGCTTTCAACCCAATGCCAACATGCTTATGCTTGCGAGTTTTAGCTCACTCCTTGACATTAAAATTCAGCAACCAACACTCTATTAGGTGCCAAGAATTTTACAAAACCATCAATTTTCACCTCGGAATTTCAGCCTTTATGAGGGCATTTAGTCACCATTCCATTGAGAAACTTCACATGAACATGTTCTTTCATACGAGAAAGCAATACGTAAATGCAAATGCAAGCAAACCTCTAGCAATTCCGTATTACAATATTATAATAAAATTCATTATATATTTTTTAAAATATTTTATAACCATACCTCTATAAATATTTTTCATATAAATTACGAAATATAAAATTATAAAATTTTTCTCACAAATTACAAGATATAATATTACAAAAATTTTAATAAATTTCTTTTGGTAATAAAATTTTAATAAATTTCATTATCATTGGTTAATTTTTTTTTTATTTTCCAAAATCATTTTATATTAATAAAATTCATTATTTTAATTTTTAATATTTTTTGCATTAAAAATATTTTTGCACAAAATTCTTCTCCTCTCCTATCTCTATAATAAATAAATAAATTCATATATAATTAGAAATAATAATAATACATTTGTTAGGGATCTAATCTATATAAGTACAATAAATAATAATAATACTTATTTTAATTTTAACTAAAAGATTTTTTTTATCTTGTCAAATAATAATAATTAACAAAATAACAATAATAATTAATTAATGATAATAATCTCCAGAGTCCTAACCTTAACAAGTTAGTTGGCTACCAACTGATAAACAGAGGTATGACCATGTAGGTAGCAAATAGCTAGCGCTGCCTACCATTCCAACAAGCCAAAAGTTGCACAAAATTTGAACGAAACTCAGATTCCAAAATTCTCTACTCAAGCAATCCCTCGCTTCTTCTCCAATTCACAAACCCTAACAAACTCCTCTCTCCCGCTTTCTTCTTTCTCTGTTTCCGCCATTGTTACAGGTGTTTTCCGATCTCCATTGACTCTTTTAGCATTTTATCTTTTTTCGATTTCGCTGTATCATATCAATTCTAGGCTACAATTCACCGGAAAGGGAAAACAACTTTGCCTACTTGATTTTCGAGATACTATTTCTAGATAACCTTGTTTTTGTTTTAAATACCTGCATTTTTCTCGAGAACCAAACAGACACAGCAATTAAAACAAAATTTGGTTCTCTAGAAAATTTAGAAATATAAAGGATGATTGGAATGTATTCTTTTCTCTATTTTTGTAATCTTTCGTTAGTCATTACAACTTACAAGTAGTTATTTGATTGAAGTTATGACGCTCTTTTGTCATTTGAGCTTAATGCATTATTTTAGATAGTTGTTGTTGAAGTGTTATTCATTTTAGCAATTTGAAGTGCTTATGTGTTTCTGTATGTCTTTATTCATCTAGATCGTCGAAGAAGTGTTTTTATTTATTTAGCTTGAGGAAAGGAAAACTATGGCTGAGGAAAGGAAAACTATTGTTGAATTTGATTGTTTTTGGCTATTTGCTTTGGAGCCGAAAAAAAAAAAAAAACACCGAGGGAGGCTTTGATGATGGGAATCTGAAACTTTACATTTTATTTTTTTAGTTCTTAAAATGTCTACGTTTTATGTTTTTTGTTCCTAAGATGTCTGGCTCCCGAGAAAAATGGACCCTGAACTTACATCAGGTAAATTTATTGGATAATGGTTCACTTGAAAAGTGAAAGCACTAGGATTTTTTTTCTTGCCTCTCCAGGTTTCTGGCAACAGAGCCAGGATTAGGGATTGAATTTTGAAACTTAAGTTCTTGCATTTGCCTTTGGCTTTGAATTAGATTATATTGATCTTTCTTTTTTTTTTTTTTTGATGAAATATAAGACGCAGCTTGTATAAATAATTATTGTTGGGCGTCAAGGGGTTGCTCTCAAAGGATTTGGATATTTGCAACTTGTTATTACTGAATTTGAAATTGATGGATGTGGATGGGGGGAGTACCTCATCAGATTCCACAGGAGTTCGGTCAATTCCAATACATTCTGGGAGAGCTAAAGGTTATTAATCTTTCTATTCTTTCCAATTTCATTACTCTCATTTTTCTGGGCAGAACTGTGTAGATGCATGTGACTGTCTGTGTATGTATTTGTCTATTTTCTTTCTTCTTTAGTTTGTTTTTGTAATAAACCATTGTATTATCTTGGTGGTAGAGGTGACTTCTACCATGGAGAAATATGAGGCTCAAAATATTTAAATAAACCAAGGAACAATTAATGGTGAACCTAGAGAAAAAAACAATGTCTTATTTGTAAAAAAGGGGAAAAGGACCTGGTTAAGACTTGACTGTGTACTATCTTGTTTCTGTGGTTTGTTCTCCTGCATACATTTAATTAATAAGTAGATAAAAAAAAATTATTACACAACTTCTGCAACTACTGCTGCAAAAAATGTGGTCTAAAAAGGTTCTGGTATGGTCCAATGCTTCAGTAAAAATTGTGCCTCTCTTTCCTGTTCTGTACTTCACCTGTCAGGGGTGATCCTTTTCATATAAATTAAGTACAAGATTTTGCTATAGGCAGTATGCATGTAAAGGAAGAAATTGGCTTTAGAGCATCTCATGTTAATTTATCCAAAAGATTAGGTGTCGAGCTATTAAAAGGAAGAACCAAATCTATCAATTGTCGCAGTCTATGCTTGTATGCCTAGTCTTCATGTAGGAAATATACATGTGACCTTTTTTTAAATGCTCATAAATGAATCTTACATTCATTGATTTTCCATTTTAGGTTTCAAAGTTGTGGGCATCTGGTGTACAGATAGTTGCAACTCTGATGTTGTCTTTTTGAATACTTGTTCCTTTGCACCCTCTCAAACTCACATCCCATTTTTGAATGCTTATTTTGTTTTGTAACATTGCATGACAGCTTTGCATCAGTTCAAACAGCAAAGTCTTCCAGCTTGTAAGCCTGTTTTGACACCAGCATGGGTGAGTGTGAAAGCTACAATGGGCATCTGAATCTTTCTTTTATTTTCTATTATCATCTTTTCATGTGCTCCACAGGATTAACCGTCTCCTTTGCAGGTTATTACTACATTTTTGTTGTTGGGTTTTGTTTTCCTTCCCATTGGGCTTGTCACTCTCCGTGCTTCTCGTAGTGTAAATGCCTTCTCTAGCTGCATTAACTTACCACAAAGATTTTAATTTCTTCTGCTTGTATTAAAAGAATACCACTATTAAGCTGATCATTTACATGATTTTTTAGGTTGTTGAAATCATGTACCGATATGATGCAGATTGTGTACCTGAGGCATTTAAAAGCAACAAGGTCTCATATATCAAGGATTCTTCAGTTCCCAAAAATTGCACTCGTGACTTGAAGGTTATATTTTGTTTTGGCATTAATTTGTCTTTGTGCATAGTCTTCATAATGTATTGAAACAATTCCTATCATTTGCGATTCATCAAGCTCTCAAGGATGCGTTATCTAAATATTTAACTGGCACTTTTTCCTTTTATTTTTAATTTTAATAAATGAGCTGATATTTTGTTATGAACTTCCTAAAGCTTTCAAGGATGCTCTTTTATGGAAATTTCTTTATTTAGCACATAAAAGGGGGCTGTGGGAGGGATTTTTCAATGCTTGCTTAATTGCTTTTTGACATTTGGATTTTACAAACCTAGATTTTGTTATGCTCAGCGATTACTTGCCAAATTATTTAAACTGGTGTTGTTATGCATGAACAAGTCATCTTCTTCTGTATGTGTTACCTTTGGAAATTTTATTTATTTAGCTCACAAGTTCTACTGAAATCTTATTTGCAAAGTGAATTCATTTCTTCATTATTGTTGTTCATATCTGGTGATCTTTATGTAACTTGCTATTTAGGTGGTCAAGTATATGAAAGCTCCAATCTACATATATTATCAGCTTGATAATTATTATCAAAATCACCGAAGGTGAGAGTTCTTTCATCTCTATCTCCAATGCAGTGATGAGTTTATTGCACCATTTTGAATAAATTTTTGTTTATTTTCTTCAGCACTAATTGTATTTTTCAGTTCTGTTGCATGCATTTCTATTTTTTGGCTTACTGTTAGTCTGTTAGTAGTAGCTTTTCGCTTTTAGGTTCTGCAGTAAGTTGGTAGTGCCTGTTTGATTATTGAATAAAGGAATTATTGATAGAATCTTTGCAGTAGTCCATCTCAGTTTTCATGAAAATTTTTACCTTTGTTTGCTTTTTCTATGGTTGCATCTTTTGAAATCTTGGTTGCTTTTCTGTCTTGATCTTGATAGATTTCTATATTTTAAATAATCTCAATTGTTGTTTCAGCCTCTTGTAATTTTTGCATCACCAAATGATTTGCAGGTATGTCAAAAGTAGAAGTGATCAGCAACTTTTGCAAGGACTGGAGTACAATGACACAAGTTCCTGTAAACCTGAAGAGTCCAACAATGGTCTTCCTATTGTCCCTTGTGGGCTGATAGCATGGAGTTTGTTCAATGACACATACACATTTATTCGTGGGACAGCAGAACTGATGGTCAAAAGGAAGAACATTGCATGGAAGAGTGACCGTAACCACAAATTTGGGAAGCATGTATATCCCTTCAATTTCCAGAACGGGACATTGATTGGTGGTGGACAGCTAGATCCAAATATCCCTGTGAGTGTTAAAAGAGTTTGGTATTGTGTTAGTTGCTTTTTTTTAATCTTTTTTTCCTTTTATGACCATAGCACTATTTGGAGTCTAATAGCAACATCTTCTGTGCACCAGCCTCTCTCACAAGAATATTGCTGTGCCATCTTCTCTTGTATTTATAGCCTTGAACAACTATCCTATATCATCAGTTAACTGGCCTTTTTTCTATAGCATATCAGTTAATGACAACATTTTTAAATGAATCTAATAGTTTGGAACATCAAATCATTGTAGCAGATGGGTTTATCCCTAACTTTGGTTGGGCCAAAATTAGTTGCACTGTTAGGTGAAACATGCATGGAACTATGCTACAAAGTAATTATAACACTTCTCATTATTGTTGAATATATATAATGGAGTGGCGGTGTTTGCGAGAAATGGTTATTGAAACCATTTGGGATGAAACTGCTTTTTGTTGTCCTTTATTCTGGGATCGAACGCCTGCAGCATCTGTAGAAATATCAAAAATTGTGAGGACTTTGTTTACTCATGGGTCCAAAAATAATGTCCACACTGTGCAGTTCATTGTTGTATGTACATGATATGCAGAAAACAAACTATAGAGTTTGCCTGGTTCAACTTCTCAGTTTCATCTTTGATGAAGCCCCATCACCTGCATGTCTGACGCAAATGCAATTCTTTCTTTAAACATTCTCTTCAGCTAAAACTTGACCTCTTATCTTCTTTTCTTGTTCTGTGGCTTTTTGGTCGTGTGGATGCATTACATTAATAGCTAAGCAATCAAGAGGATCTTATTGTCTGGATGCGTACTGCTGCACTTCCTAGCTTCCGAAAGTTGTATGGTAGAATTGAAGAGGATTTGGATGTAGGCGATGTTATAGTAGTTCACCTGATGAACAATTACAATACATACAGCTTTGGAGGGAAAAAAAAGCTTGTTATTTCAACATCAACATGGTTGGGAGGAAAGAATGACTTCCTTGGTGTTGCCTACATCTTTGTTGGTTCTTCTGCCATAGTCCTCTCGCTTGTTTTCTTATTGCTTCATATGAAAAACCCAAGGTAACATTCAACTGATACCCATCATAATTTTCTTGAATCACGACATAATCATTTGCTGCCTCATCTGAAAATAAAATGTTTTTAATGATTTCATCATGTAAATCCAAATGGTTGTTTTTTCTTTTTCATTTTTGATGTAGAAGTTAACATTTGAATCTACTCTCCTCTAGCACAAGTTTTATCCATACCATTTTCTAGAAATTCATCCTCCACATATGTGATACTGTTTTAATAGATATGATTTTCTTGGATTTCACCCTAATAACCTTTCTTTTTTTGGCTTGTGGTGTTATTTTTCTTCATTATTTGGCCTGTTTCTATTCGCCATGATTATTTGTTTAGGTCCTTCCCCGCAAATGTCCTTTCCCAGGTCCCTCTCTTGGAGCCACCAAAAAGAGAAGAAATTCTAACATGCTTTTATCATCCTGAGTTTTCATTTATCAGATGTTTTCTTCTCTTGTTTGCTAATGGTTCTCTTACATGAGAGTGGATTTTTCATTTTTTTATTTTTCTAAATTTTAAAAATTTCCCCTCTCCGAAACTTACATTCAAGCATTCTAATCTGAGAGGTGCTCGAGTGATCTCTTGGAACTATTGGCTAGCATGCTACACATGCACACATGTACATTGCTGTGTGCATATGGTTATGGCTTTATGGATCTGGCCTTCCATCATGTACCACAGAATTTACTGTGTCAACTCCATTATTTGTGTATGCTACTGGAGTTTTCTTAAGTAATATGGCCTTGATTTTTTTTTATTTTTTATTTTTTTGACAACGTACATCTGAGGGATGAATGTTTCTCTGTCCAACCTGTTCATATTTAAATGTGTTTGCGACTATTAGTTTACTGCAGTTGCCATACTTTCGGTCATTCATTATTCAAATTTAATGATCAATTACCATATACGATCTCATTCCAATCAATCTTCAGCAGAATTTATATTAGGGTCTCATTCTTTTTGTCATTTTTTATATCTCTTTTATTTGCAGGCCATATGGAGACACAACTTACTTATCGTGGAACAGAAAAGGAATTTCTAGTTGAAAAGTTGATGTTCAAAATTCAAGTTATTTAAAGACGATTCCAGTTGATTTCATAGATCGGTGTAAATTTTGAAAATTGCCGAGTGATATCAAAATACATTAGCCCGGAGACAAAAGACTCATTTTATGATTTGATTCAGAAGAATTAAAATCACGTCTGATGATTACACTATACATCTGAGTCTGGTCATGGTGTATTTTTACCATGAACATTAGTACAGTAGCAGATTAGGTAGCTGAACTTAGATGAATATTCGTGTTGATTATATATATATGTGTGTGTATTGGAAAATTATTTTGTTTTATGAATATATTATCCAACTGGGAATAAACATTTACCTCGTTCAAGTTATTGAAACTGCTTGATTTTATAGTTTAGTGATTATGTTCTTCGCCGAGTTGGAGAGTTTCTTGTCATAATCATTAATTACATATTCATGGCTATGGCTTTGAAAGACAAGGTTGATGGTATCCTACAATAAAGATGTTTTCGAAATTCCAACTAATGCATTAGCCAAAAAATCTTAAAATTTATATTAAAAAATTTGATAGAGAAATGTTTGATCTATAAATCCAATGTGATTTATGAGTTCATTTTACTTTTGTTCTAAAAATTAGACTATGCAAGCAATGAAGTTTGGAACAATAAGAAAAATACTCAATAATAAATTTATTCTAAATATAAAAATATAAAATTCAATTAAATTTTTTATTTCATTTCAAATATGAAAACTCATTTAAAAATAAATTTTATATTTTTAATTTATTTATTTTAAATCAGCAGCGAGAATATGAGATTATATTTTATTACGGTAATAATTTTATTATAAAAAATAATTTAATTCTCTATATTTAAATTATTATTAAAGAATTTAAAGTTAGTGGATAAAAGGTCATAAGCACAAGGTTCCATCTTAGAAGAGGGCAGTCTCTCTGGCGTTTGGCATTGTGGGAACCACGTGGCAACAATCAACGGGTGTAGCCGTGTAGGTTTGTATTACGTGGTTGTCCCATGAGTGGGAGTGGGTGATAGGTCTCATATCTCTCTCTCACACGCTTTCAACCCGCACGCGGAGACAAACTGATACCTTCTTCTTCACGTGCAAACTATTAATTAAAACACATTATTATTATTATTATTTTCTTTTTTTATATAAAATATAATGAAAATTATTCAGTTTATTTGGTGCGTATACACCCACGTTCAAATAACCATTTATATTTATAAAAGATGATTTCCATATGAATGTAATAGAGTAAATTTTTATGTATCCCGAATATATTTTATTACAATTTTTTAATAAAAATTATAAATAATAAAAAACTTCAATTCCCATATATATATATATATATATATATATATATATATATATATATATATATATATATATATATATATATATATATATATATCTATATCAATATAAACAAATCTGATAGGGTATGAGAGTGGGTGTATGTAGTTTTTA
>CANXYC011714575.1:0-12565 GCA_948193065.1 Aleurites moluccanus
AGACATTTTGAAGTATAAATGTATAAGATTATAGAAGTTATAGAATGAATGACAGAGTAACAGATTGTGTAGTGATATGTGATGTGAGTGTATGGATAGATATATTGTTATGTGATTGATGATGGGTTTCCGCTGCAAAGATTAGGTAAGTTATATTTTCCGCTCCGATATTGTGAGTGATTGTATAGTATGAGATTGATGGGTTCTACGGGTGCCGGTCGCCATTGGCATCTCCCGTGCCCTAGGACCGTCGCGATCCGGCTTACGAGAGCGGGTCGTGACAACCCATCAAGACCCTATCCCAACAAATGTATTGGTTCAAGCTGCAACAGCTTTGTCCACTCGTTCTTTCATTTTGGTTAGGGTAGATCATATGTTTCGATCAAAGAAAGATTTTAAAGGGTTCAATGGCTATTACTAGGGGCTTTAAATTCAGGATTTACAAGTCATCAAAGACACTTATAATACTGAAATGCAAAGTGAGCATAGAATATAAATTGGTCGTTAAGGGCAACTACAAACCCAAGATCAAATATGTGGCGAGTTATTCGCTTTAGTGATGTCCATTCATATAATGTTAATATTAATCACAAAGATTATTATCAACCTACGAGCAGGATTGTCTCTAAGTTAATTCAAGATAAATATGAAGGTTATGGTTCAATATATAGACATAATGATATCAGAGATGATATGTGCAACATATATGGGGTCTACATAAGCTTTGAGAAAGCATAAAGGTTGAGAGAGTGAGAAATATTATAAATCATATGTAAGCGTGATGCTGCACCCGAATTTACCCATTCGTTTCAGCGGATTGTTGCCATGGGAGGAGGAGCGGTGACCCTCTAAAAACCTCATAACAATAACCAAACTATACTCTACGACGTTGGCTCCATACTATGTAATAGAGCATATAGCAGCTCTTGAAGAATCAAAAGAATGAAATGGAAAAGATTCAAGGATCACTAGAGGCATCATATGCATTGCTTCCATCTTATGTATATATGTTAGAGAACACAAACCCTGACAGTGTTACACTCATTGAGCGAGATTCTGATAACTACATCAAGTATTTTTTTTTTCTAGCAATGGGAGCTTCTATTGACAGTTTTCAAACATGTATTAGACAAGTAATTATTGTTGATGCAAGTTCTCGAAGGAGAAATATTTGGGAGTGATGTTCATTGCAAATGTATTGGATGATAATAAATAAATTTATCCAATAGCTATTTCTGTCGGTGATGTAGAGAATGATGAATCATGGGAGTAGTTTCTTTTGAAGTTAAAAACTGCCCTAGGTGATATTGGAAATCCAACTTTTGTTTCAGATAGACATCGCAATATAAATAAAGCTATAGTAATGGTGTATCCCAATTCATACCATTATGCATGCATCTTCCATTTGTCGCGGAACAATAAATCAAAATTTAAGCATGATGAAATACACAAATTGTATTTTCTTGCGGCAAAAGCATATCGTATATCTTAGTCTAATAACTATTGGGATAAGCTTGTTACTCAATCCCTTGCTATTGGCCAATATCTTGAGGAGATCGGGATTTCAAAGTGGACACGAGCTTTCTAATATAGTTGAAAGTAAAACATAATAATAATAAATATTGCGAAAGCATAAATGCGTTGTTGTTAAATGCACGAGAACTTCCTATAACAACATTTATAGATCATGTGAGGAGTGTATTACAAAGATGATATTACGAGCACCACGAGGAAGTTAAGTATAACCCATATTATTTGACTCCGAATGAGCATAAAGAAGTTTCCGCCGACACAGAGAGTCACAGACCTTCATTATCTAACCAGCTGATAATGATACTTTCAAGGTGAGAGGTGACAAAATTAAGGAGACAGTTGTTAATCTAAACAAATTGACATATACTTGTAGGGAGTTTGATTTCCATTAATATTCATGTTATCATGCAATTATAGCTATAGACATTGTGAAATTCATATAAAATCATTATGCCATTTTTATTATACTTGGGCCACCCCAACTAAAAAATAATTTCATTAGTTTATAAAAAAATATTTACATGATCAATTCAAATTCAATTTTTTACACATAAAAAAATTTTCTCGACACACTTAATCTAACTTTTTATAAAAAAAATTTCTCAACTCATCCAGAATTATTTTCCTGATTTTGTAGTTATCTTTTCCCAATGAAACAATGCTGCAATTTATTAATTTTTTTATTCTAAGAATCATTTTCATATTCATCGTGTAAATATATTTTTGTCAAAATTGTTGAATTATGTATTCTTGATAAACAATAAACAATATAAACTTAATGGGTCATCGGCTGTAGTTATGTGCCAACCTCTTAATGGGTTGGCTTGCTGGGTCGCGCCGGCCCAACAACAGACACTTTCCAAGTGTGTAGTCAAGTAAAGCAACCCTTAACAAGATGTAGTAATTCTATTGGTTCAAAATATTCAAAAGTCAAGAAATTGAACCAACCGCAAATAATTACTATTTTTATATGTATATAAAAATATCAATGGAATATAATGTCTTGACATGTCCAATTCACAAGGGCTTAAACTGTGTTAATCATTTACTAATTGGCTTTTGTTAGGTTCTCTTCAAAACTAATTGCCCTTTGTGGAATGCAACAAATACCATATATTAATATAGGGGGTTTGCTAGTTTGACAGAGACATTTTGAGGAACCATGAGGGAACACACACATATATAAACAAATTATGCAATTTTAGATAGCTTTCTAATCCAATAATTAAAACTCCCATTTGAACTATTGAATATTTGAATTTGATATTTAGTGAAAGAGAGAGGGGATTATAGTAATTTAAATTCTAAAAGTTTTACATTATGATATGAGAATTTAATTATTAAAATACTAATTTAATGATAATTTTTTATAATAAAATAATAATACGGTTCAGTTTTCATACACCGTTATAAACTCATTTCTATGAGGTAAATCATTCATATGGTTGCTATTCATATATTTCATATAGTACTGAACTACTAATACACTTAATTACTAATATAAAAATAGGGCCAAAATCTTGGGTCATTGGTTTATCATCTGCAAAATCTTGAAAGAAAATTTCAACGCCAAGTTGGAATTGTATCCCCCGCACAGAAAGTCTACAAAAAAAAAACAAAAAATGGACTTACATAGGCATTAATTTTGTCAGCAAAAACGACCCACTAAGATATATTAATAGATATAGAATCCCATATATTTCTGTAGCCAAAGAATTGTTCTTTACAACCCCATAATTAATAATCAAGAACTCTATGGCCTGTTCACATCACTAACCCGTGAGACAGAGAAAAAGAGAGAGAGAGAGAGAGAGAAGTGGATTATTATTCATATGAAAACTAGGCTTATAAAGAATGCAATAAGAGAGGTAGAAGGTCTCTCCAGCTTTAGTGGAGATTTGACAAATTAAGAAAGCTCTCATTTGGTTATTACTGAAAGGTGAGAGAGATCATGCTGTTTTTTAGTTACCTTTATAATATATATACATATATGTACAAGTTATATACTAATTCTTGAATTTTTTTTTGGAGTATGCTTTAATTTCTATATCTTCTAATTATGTTATGGATATACTACATTTCTATTTATCTTCTATTTATGTTATGTTGTGATCTCTTGATTTTTCTTAATTAAGTTAGTTAATTAAGAATTATAGAAATAATTAAGTCTTAGTTTATAATTAAGGATATATAGTCTCTTATATATGTGATTAGTGTGATTGCTGTTTTTTGCAACAGGTCTCTCTCATAGGTTCTTTTCATCAGAAAGAAATTTTCTTTTTTCCTTTCTCTTTTTTTCCAATGGAGATTTCTTCCATTAGTGGGTTAAGTGAACTGGTACGGCTACTTTTCAAATCTTGTTATTTAATTATGAACATTATATATAAACCATTATTAGTTGAATCATTAATTTGTAAATTTTCCTTTTCCTTTTTTTTTTATTTATAAAAATAAGGAGTTCGAACTATTGAATATATGATATATGGAAAAAGAAGTCTTGCATTAATTAAATTTTTAAGATTAATTCTTTCAAATTTATATTAAAAACTCAATACCTATGACTCTGTATCACTAAATCAAAACTGTAAGTAGTGTTTTTAAAGCATGCCAGATAAAGATTAATTAAAATTTTAAGATATTTTAGAATTTTAAAGTTGAATTATATTATAAGCATTTCCATTTCACTTTCAAGTTGAGCGATTCTTTAGTAGTTTACAGATTTTGTTATATATACATATATAATAACTAAAAATTGTAGACACTAATAAATTTAATTAAATTTTCGTAGGAAATGGATGAACCCAGCTTCATAGAGCAATGGCCCATGAACTCCATTGATGATCTGAGCTTACTACCAGTAGCAGCAGCTCCATTTGGAGAGAATTACATGCAACATTCTTTATCTTATCACCCAACTTTCAATAATAGCCTCAAAACCTCTATAGACACTTGTTCTACTGCAAGCATTGTTAGACCTACAAAGCAACTCAAACCAAATGGCTTTAATCATATTAATTCTAGCAAAATTGATCATAATTTGCCAAACCCACCAGCTTCTTTTTCCCCTAATAACATTCTCTCTTTTGCCAACTCATTTAATAATCAAATGGGATCAATACTGAAGCCTAAAGAGGAGGCAGTGGCAGTTTGTTCTAAAAACATGATCAACACCAATATCCCTTCTGATATGTTCATTTCTCAAGGTTCTCTTCTGAACCAAAATTATGTGTTCAAGTCTTGCCAAGGAGCTAAGAGGATTAGCACTAATAATGGTAGACTTTCTCAAAGCCAAGATCATATTATAGCAGAAAGAAAGCGAAGAGAGAAGCTTAGTCAGAGATTCATTGCTTTGTCTGCTATTGTTCCTGGCCTCAAGAAGGTATCAAAGCTTCATTCTTAGTTACCCTTTCTTTTCCTTTTATTTTCTTCTTTTTTTCATTTTCTTAGAAAAGGTCTGGGCGTTGAACTCATAACTTTTCGAGCCAAACCCAATTAGCTTTTTTATTTTTTGAATTCTTTTAACATTACTAATTTGATTTGAGGTTTTTTTTTTATTATATCCATGATTTTTTTTATATAGATGGATAAGGCTTCTGTTCTTGGGGATGCTATAAAGTACTTGAAACAATTGCAAGAGAGAGTTAAGACACTTGAAGAACAAACAAAGAAAAAAACAATGGAATCTGTAGTAATTGTGAAGAAATCTCAACTTTTTTTTGGCGAGGATGATAGCTCTTCCTCAGATAATTTCTCCAAAGGCCCCTTTGATGAGCATTTGCCAGAAATTGAAGCAAGAATCTGTGAAAACCATGTTCTTATAAGAATTCATTGTGAGAAATGGAAAGGAGTTTTGGAGAAAACAGTAGCTGAAGTTGAGAAACTTCACCTTTCTGTTATCAATAGCAGTGTTCTTACTTTTGGGAGTTCTGCTCTTGATATTACTATTATTGCTCAGGTAATTTCTTTCTAGCCTCAGGATTTTATTCACTCTTTAAAAAAAAAACTCAGTTTGAAACTGTTATTTAACTGTTTTACAGTTTTATATCCATAAGTAAAAAAATCCACTTTAAAACCCCAAAAAAATTTATAAATTGAAAAAATTTCATATCATCCACTAAAATTCAATTTTTTATATAATTTTGGCCAACTCAAAATTAATTTCCTAAAAATTTTTGCATTTATATAAAAATTTTAAATCCCAATTCATCCAAAAATAATTTTTTGGTTTGGTTTCTGTTTGAAATTAAAGAGTCTTTTAGTTTATTGGTAACGAAATCATTTTTAAAATTCACAGGTTTCGAGTTTAAATTTCAATCCTGAGTTAAATTTACTAAAAAAACTACTTTAAAAATATATATTTTTTTAATTTAATATAGTGATTTCTCGACAACAACTGACAATACGGCAATGCTAAATAGACATTTAATCTTTTCAGATGGATAATGAATTTGATATGTCAGTGAAGGATCTTGTGAAGAATCTACACTCAACTTTCAAGTTGTTCATGTGAAGAATAATTTGGAGGAACGCCTTTTCTTTTTAAGTTCAATATTGCTGCTGAAAAGTTTGAGATAAATACATAAATTTTATATGAAGTTATTATAGACAAGGCCTGTAATGCTCCCACCTTTTTAGATCATTACTTTTAAGCTTGTTTGCTGTGAGTTTCATTTTCAGGAGGGTTTTTTTAAATTAACTGTTTTTTGCATGGTTAAATTGATGACCATGTTCAATACCCACCTGTTTTAAAATAGTGGTCTCACAGCTTGTTTAGGCTTGTTTTTAATGGGAGGTTGATAATTCAACTGAACATGTTTTGTCCCTTTTATTTTCAGCTCCCTAAGGTAGTTGAACATGGGGGAAATGGTTTTTTAGGTGTGGAGACAAACAGGACTTTGTTGAAGCATGTTGTTTGGTCAGTGTTTTAGAGGCATATATTCTTAGGCCTCTTTATATTGTAATGATTACTGGTTTGTAACCTTTTGGTTAATATTAATGAATAATTATTCTGATTTACTAAACTTTCTATGTTTCTAGCATGATCAAGACACACATTTATTGTTAATTTTTGGGCTAAACTATAAATAATTTTTTTTCATTAGCAATTTTTTTTTTTTTTTTAATTTTAGAGTGAATGATTTATCTTTAATTATATCAAAAAGATAAATTTAACACAATAAATAAAACTTGACGAGCGATATTCATATAAGTAAAATAAAATTTAAATTCAATACCATCCTTAAGCCCTTAATTATAAATTTATGTTATATTACAAAATCATATTCTCATCCTTTATTATTATTGTTATTTATTATTATTTTAATTTTGATAAGCTTTGAAATTCATTTACTCATTTTCAATGTGTTTATCATTTATACAAGGAGTCTTATTCAATAATATCGAATTTGTCTCCAAAACTGAAAAATCTCAATTTTTAACTCAATCAAGCCACATATATAAAGAAAAAAAATTTATATATATATAAAAAATCTTAACAATATAATTGACAATGGCAAATGGAACCAAACACATAGCCAACCACCACCTTGACAAAATTTCTGAATGAACATTTTTGTCCCTTTTGTTAAAAGTTGTTTGTCTCCAACTTGTCATAGAATGTCTTTCATATACTATAAATGATATCAAAATTTACCTTTTATATGTATAATTTAGATGCCTCAAAGACCAGAATAAAAAATAATAATAATAATAATACAAAAACAATGACATTAGAAATTAGGATTTGATATTTGATATGTTTCATTATAATAAAATTAACAACAAGACAAACTCCAACAAGATTATATGGTAGCATTATTGCCAAGTAGGTGCTAATTAGACTATAGAACTAGCTATATGTTGAGCTTGGTAGGTGGTTGATGATGACTTTATAGAATTGATAGTCCCTAATATTTATTATAATATTATATTAGGTGCATTATTGGAAAAAAGCACAGTTGTTTTGTTAAAAGAAAGAGTCTTATATAGACTTAAATGTAATTTGTCATTAATATTATACATATATACAAGTTGAATTATTAAGAGAAGTCATTAATAATTCTAACCTTAATTAGACCTTTGTCCCCACAAAAGATTGTGATCTAGCTATGACTTTAATCATATATCTATCTTTAATAGAAGATAATAGGGAATATTATTTATGGAGAAAAACATATGTTGCTGAAATTGTTACCAAAAGTTATAAATTAATTAATAAGATTCCCATACCTTAAATTAATGATGCCAAACAATTAATTAATGGCCTTATCTTATCTTATTTTATTTTTTAATTTAATTTTAACTGAAACATGAATTTAATTTTTTTAAATTTTAAATATAATTTCAATACTTATCTTCACTGAGTATATACACCAATTTAATGAAATAAAAACACATGAAATAAAAAAATGATATCAATATCTTTTTATTAGATAAAAAAGATAAAAAAATCATATTAATTAAAATATCCTATCACTTATTGATTAACTATATAAAATAAATTATAGATAATAATTTTTTCTTAATTAAACTATATATTAATTACCTTATCTTGCTTTATTATTTGATTAGATATTCTAGGGTTGATATGATAGCCAAGAAAATATATATATATATATATATATATATATATATATATGGCATAGAAAAGATATTTCAAAGATTTACAAAAATTCAAAATTTTTCTTTCTTGTCGATAACAATATCAAAGCCTAACTTGGTAGGACTCTTCACCAAATAATGGGACATTAGCATCATTTCAACTTTTTCCTTCATGATTTGCTAATGAAGCAAGGTAGTCCTTGAATAATAATAATAATAATATTAAAATTATCTCAAAAATAATTAGGATCTATTTAATTTAATTATTTATAATAATTAACAACTGATAACTAATAACTAACAATTATCAATTAATAAATATTAATTATTTGGTAACAATCGTTGAAATGAAAATGACCATATCAATATAATTATTTTATATATATACATATTTATTATTTTTAATTTTAATGTATTATAAATATTCTTATGTATATTTGTATTTTTTTAAATGTTAATATTGTAATTATTTTTAATATTATAAATAATAATATAATATGATTATTATTGTTTTAAAAATTATAAATAAATATATCACATAAAAATTAATTTGAGAAAAATAATTTTATTAATAATTATTTTTATAAGTATAAAATAATAGGGATAATATAGTAAAAATATAACATCAACTATCAACTAATACATGGAGTTTTTTCAATTAACAGTTGCTTAGTTACCTAGCAACAGCGGACAATTGTTGATTTTTTTTTAATTACCAAATGAATTGAGCTAATTATTGAGAGCAAAAAACTAACAGCTAACTCTCACCAGCTAAATTAAATATCGCTTAGATTGTGAAATTAGAATTTTAATTGAATTGTGTAATTGGTTTTAATTTAAAAATTATAAAAGTTAAAGTTTTTTAAAATTTTTAATTAAAAAATTAGAAATTATATATATAAATATATAATTACATGGGATTTATGGCTAATTTCATAGCGTATACAGAAGGAAAATCATGTCTTTTCTCCATTCAATTCTCATGAGTTTGTGGGTTTATGACATAGAAAAATGACAGAAAAGATGAATGGATTTTAGTCTTCTCTCTTATCGATTTCACGGATTTATGAGTTTTGTTTTTCTTTATGATATATCAATTTTCAAATTAATTTCATTTTATTTTAAGCAAATCAGCTTGGAATTTGAATAAAGTATGGAACATGTGAATGAATAAAAGAGGTAAAAAATTATAGAAGTAAAGAGGAATAACCATGTAATCTTATCCAATGAAAATTTTAATGACTAATCATACATGAAAAGAATTTGAAAATTTAGTGATCATAGTAAAAGGTTATTAAAGTTTAGGTTATATAGATCTCTTTCATTGATGATTCTGCTTAACTTATACAAGTGACATTGACGTGTTATATTGAGTCATCAGCAGATCTGATGAAAATTATGATAAGTAACCTCTTGTTAAAAAATTTATCAAAATTTAATAATACATCTATAAAGAAAAATGATTATTGATCACATTAAAAATATTATTAAAGTTTAGTTACTTCTGGTATTATTTACTAGACATATAACTCACTTTAATTATTAATTGAATCTCACTTTTTAAAAAAATTCTGAATATTATATATATTTTAAATGATATATATATCACTTTAACTATTAACTAGAGTCATTAATTTACATATCAATTAAAAAAATTAAACGTGTATACAAATAAAGAGAAACCTGTATGATATGAAACCTACTTTATGAATTTGTTGAATCTGCACATTGTATATATTTGAGCATGAAAATAGAAAATTTTGATGTTGGTGAGCTTAAAATCTTAATCTTTATTCTTTTAAGTAATCTAATCTTGTTAAAAGATCAAGAAAACCATTAAAATGATTGATATATAGATGAATCAACTAGAAATTTCAGAAAATTAATATAGTGAATGAAAAATTTGTTGTTACTAGCAATTAATCAGAATTGAAAATACAGACTAAAAATAATTATTAAATTATTCAGAACCAAATAAAATAAAAAAATAATATTGAAACAGCTTATATGATTAACTGAGGTGTGAGATATCAGTGTCCTTAAAGAATATTTTGACCCCTCAGTAAGTTAGTAATACTCACATGTCCTAATTAAAATCACCTGCATAATTCAACAATTATAATTTTTTTGATTCAAATACAAAAACAAAATAGCTCAAGATACAACAATAAAACTATTTTGATCATACTGATAAGACTTTGTATTTTTTTATCTAAGTCTTCTCCTTATTGTAATATATAAAAAAAATAAAATAACATATACAGATAAAATTTTAATGCCATAATTGGGTGAATTAAAAAAAAAAATAGTCATAACCATTAATGAGAATATTTTTCAGTTTAAGAAAATTAAATAGGTTTTAAGTCTATCATACTTGGATGAATTTAAAAGAAATAAAAAAGTAGCGTTTCAGTTTTATAAACGCGCACCGAACCAAATCAAGCGGCGCGCATGCATATGATATAAGGCGTACGTACACTCATATCACATACATAATGTGGTTCACTTTTAAATTTTTATTAATTATAAAATATAATAGTCAATATATACTTTTATAAGAATTTATAATATTTTAACGTGAGATAAACATTTTTTTTGATATATCCTATTATATATTATATATACAATAAAACTAACAGTCTAACAGGTAATATCACATGACATCATTAAGAATTATTATTTTTTAACTGCATTAAAAAATATTAATTGTGTCCATATATATTTCTTCAATTCTTAATCGTAAAACATTGGTAAATTATTATGTAGTATATTTTATGCAACTCGCATAATGCATGGATAAAAAATAATTAGATTTTTAGGGTTTTACTAATTCAATGATTTGCATGAAATCATGGTGCCAATAAATTAATGCTTTGATGGTATCCAATTACTCAACCAACTATACTTGATATTGGATGTGGATTGTGGAATAAATATTCTTTACTATTGTGTGTTTGAATGTATGAATTTAAATTTAAAATTTTAATTTTAAATTAAATATTTTAAATTTATAAATTTATAAATTCTTTGTTTAAAAATATAAAGAATTTAAAATTAAAATTAAAAAAATAAAAATTTTAGATTAAAAATGAAAATAATAAATTTAAAATAACTAGATAAAAAAGATATTTAAAATATTTAATTTTTAAAAGATTAAATTTCACTAGATATTTAAACTAAATCCAAATCTATTTAATTTTAATAATTTAAACAAAAAATTTGATTCAAATTCAAATTCACAATCAAAATTATTGTGATCCAAATAAATTATAAAAGTATTTGGTTTTGAAATGAATTCCTATATAAGAATATTTAATAGTTTTATATAAATATAAATATATAAGTGAAAATAGTTATTTCATGGATAAAAGAAGCAAGATACCAAAAATGGTAGGTTGGCCAAAAATTTGTCCGGTCGGGCCCGAACGTGCTGCCGCAATTGGCTAGGAAATTACGGGTCCGTTTTAGGATTTTTAGGTACTTCCTGGTTAACTAGGTTACCAAAAGAATTAGGTAGCCTATGAGGTACCATTTCGAAGCTTAGGTCAAGACTAGAAGATTGGGCCAAGTGGTGGCCCAATTGACTTTCTGGTTTTCATTTTATGGTCCGTCAAAGTTTAGGTCAATTTTAGGTATTTCGGCGGACTATTTACGGGCCAATTCGGACTGTTTGGGTATTTAAGTATCAAACTAGGTTTTTAATGACCCAAATAGAATAATATAGCATATATGAGATAAAACAAGTAAAATTATGCATTAGGACTCACCTTATACTCAGAATTCACAATTCCCCCAAAACCAGGCACGAGCCTACTCGACTTCCCGTCCAGCACCCCGTCCAGGAGTTTCCGACGATTTACCTAATAATGCAATTACCACTCCGATAAGACTAAAACACAATCCAATTACACAAAACATATAATAAGCATTCAAATATACCTAACACACATCCAAATACACTTTATACTATATATCCTTCACTTTACACAAATATACCCAAAACATACTTTCAAATATCTTTATGCTCATTCTTTAACACAATTAAACATATACATATATTCATCATTTCCTTTTCCAATTCATAAGCAACCTTTAATATTCAAAACCCTAAACTTAACAATTATAACTTACTATATACAAACTAAGCAATCTATATCCAATACATCCATTTAACCAAGTTTCCAATGCCATTATACTAAACATTATCCAAATACACCATTTAAGCATTTAAATTCATTAATCATCCAAAACACAAACCTAAAACCAAGCTACACCAATTCGACCAAAGCATCCTTTATACCAAATGATTCTTTTTCCACCTTAAACCTATCCATTCAAGCCATATACATCAAATACAATTCAAACATACCTTTAAACACTTAAAATTAACAAATGCCATACAAAACCCCATCATATCACATTCGGCCAAAAC
>CANXYC011714649.1:0-18256 GCA_948193065.1 Aleurites moluccanus
CTTTAATAGTCATCAAATACTCCTTATCATTTCCAGCTATTACAATGTCATCAACATAAAGAGATAGAATTGCAAATTTATCATTAGACTTTTTAATATAGACACAATGGTCTTCATCAATCATTTTAAAATTATAGGTCATTATAGTTTTGTGGAATCTAAAGTACCACTGTCTGGATGATTGTTTAAGGCCATAAATTTATCTTTGAAGTTTGCAAACTTTGTGCTCTTGACCTTTAACAATGAAACCTATAGATTATTCCATGTAGATTTCTTCATCTAACTCTCCATTCAGAAAAGTGATTTTAACATCCATTTGATACAATTCCAAGTCTAAATGTGCTACAATAGCTAAAATCAAGTGAATAGAGGTAAACCTAACCACAGGTGAAAAAGTTTCCTCGTAGTTTATACCCTCTTATTGAGTATAACCTTTCGTTACTATACGAGCTTTGTATCTATCAATGGAACCATACACCTTTCATTTTATTTTGAGAACCTATTTATTACCACTGGCTTTATGCCTTTAAGGTAAATTAACCAAGCTCCAAATTTGATTAGTTCTCATAGATTCTATTTCATCTTCCATTGCAACTTTTCATTTTTCTTTAGTGGGACACTCTAGTGCCTCTTTAACTATTTTAGGTTCTTCATCATCAAAGGGAGTGACTAAATAAACTTTGTTTTCAATTTGAAAATGCTTACGAGGAATTTTATTTCGTATACTCCTACATAGTTGAGGATCATTATTTCCACCAATCGAAATTGGCTCGGAATCAACCTTATTTCTCCCACTCAATTGAGATGGGTGGAGAAAATTAGGTTTGCTCCCACTGTTGAGAATAGGGCTTGGTACAATTTCTTGATTTTGTTATATTGTCACAACCTCTTCTTCATCTTCCATCTCATATAAATGATAACCTTGATCAACGTCATCCTTTTTAGGAAAACTATTTTCAAGAAAAATGGCATCACGGGACTCAATTTCAGTTATTCTTCCATCAGAATCCTCTCCAATAAATACATAACCTTTTGAGTGTTCAGAGTATCTAATAAAGATATATTTCTTCCCTCTTGGTCCTAATTTACCAAATTTATGGGAAGTATCATGAACGTATGCTGCTGATCCCCAAGGACGCAACTTACTAAAATCAGGTTTTCTACCTGACCATAACTCATAAGGTGTAGAGGAAACTGACTTTGAAAGTACACGGTTAAGAACATAAGCAACAATCAATAAAACATCTCCCCAATATTGTATTGGGAGGTTAGCTTGCACCATCATTGATCTAACCATTTTTAGCAAGGTTCTATTCCTTCGTTCAGCAACAACATTTTGTTGCGAAGTTCTAGGAGTTGTTAGTTGTCTTATAATTCCTTTTTCATTACATAGTTCTTTAAACTGTTCAGATAGATACTCTCTTCCCCTATCGGTCCTTAAGGCTTTTACTTTTATGTCTAATTGATTCTCAATTTCATTTAAGTATCTTTTAAAGCACTCGAGTGCTTCAGATTTATGGGAGATCAAATAGACGTGACCATATCGGTGTAGTCATCTATAAACGTAATGAAATATGAAGCTCCATGCCTTGCTTTAACATTCATTGGTCCACATATATCGGAATGTATAAGTTGCAAAGGAAATTCAGCTTTTGTGCCTTTACCAAATGGTTTTTTGGTAGCTTTTCCTTGTAAGCAAAATTCACAAGTGGGCAATTCAAATTTTATATTTGATCCTAATAGAATATTTTGTGCAAGTTTATTCATTCTATCTTGCCCAATATGCCTTAATCTAGCATGCCATAAATTCGTATCCATATTATCATTGCTAGATTCAGTGAATAAGGAAAAACACACACTATTATTATTATTATCACAATAATAAGTATTTAATACCATAAAAGCATCCATAATTTATCCACAACCATAATATGTAGTACCATAAGAAATCTTAACATAATCGCCACAAAAATATAAACTATATCCTGACTTTAACAAATAAATCACTGAAACTAAATTTCGTCATACTTCAGGAACATATAGAACATCATGTAGGTATAAAGTTCGACCATCTTGCAAATCCAATTTGTATGTGTCGATGCCTTTTGCTTCTATCCTCACATTATTTCTTACATATATCCATTTTGCTCCTTTCGTGAATCGACGAAATTCAACAAATGCATTTTTGTCTCTAGCTACGTGATCCGTTGCTCCTGAGTCTACAATCCATATAAGATGAGTTTCAATAAGCAATATAGTACTAGAAACAAAAATTTCAGAGACATAACTTCTTTTAGAAGAAATTAGATAAGACATTACCTTTTTAGGCTTAGTGCACTCACGAGTATAATGACCTACATTGCCACAATTGTAGCAAGTTAATTTAGTCTTATCTTTCTTATCACCATGCTTGCCTCTTTGGCGCTTGTGATACTTCTTCTTTTGTCCCTTACCAGTTTCTTGGGCTTTTCCCTTGCTATTGTTTCTTTTGCACTTATGACCATAAGCCCTCTGTGAACCAAATTCTACCACATATGCTTGAACATTAGGTTTAACAGCCTTAAGGCGCTCATCTTTTAATTCCACATGGCATACAATATCAGCAAAGGTCCTAATGTTCTCATTATGAGTCATATTTACTTTCATATGCTCCCAACTATCAGGAAGAGACCGAATTACTGCTTGTACTTGTTGTTCATTTGTGAGGTTATACCCAGCTGATTTTAATTCTATGATCATATTTGACATTTCCCTTAAATGTTGTTTCATTGTTTTATTAGGGACTTTCTTAAAAGTGTTAAATTTAATAGTCAGCTATCTGAGCTTGGAGACACTAGTTCCTCCAAAATTTTCTCTTAGAGTGATCCACATTGCATGAGTAGTTTCATACTGTTGATACTCATACACTAGATTATCATTCATGGAACTGATCATAATTTCTTTTGCAGTGGAATCCTTTTTCTTCCATGCATTAAATGCAGCCATATCGCGCACATATTGCCCATCATTACCATTTCCCTCAACAAGTTGAGGCATATCCATCACATTATTGATAGTTTTTAGAGCCTCTTGCTCCTCAAGGACATAGTGCATTTTCAGGTGCAATATGTGATAATTATCTTTATTAAGTTTCTCACCCTTATTTAAATCTGCTATAATATTTTTTGATGTCATTGCTAATTATTAACAACAAAGAGATATTGAAAATACAAAGTCAATTTATGTTTATTACATAAATACATCATTAATCGCAGATAACAAAAAATTATAAAATTCTCATATGAAATAGATTCAAAAGTTCAGTACATTCCCAATTATCATTTATATTCAAAATGTTAAATTTTTCTTAATTAATAATAAATTGTGCCTATTTAATTATTGATGAGAATTCTCTTGAATTCTTCCAATCAATTTAATGCCCAATTTATGAAGTAAGAATAATCTTAAAAACAAATAAATAAACAAACTTCATAATATATAATCCATACAAAAGAATATAAAAATAAGTATGAATTAAAATAACTACATACATGAAAGAAACTTATAAGTCAATTATAGCGAATCCTTCTAGGAATAGATTGCTCAAACTTATGTCTATCAAAAATGATTGTAACCATTTTCTTCAACCATGGATTGATTACAACAGGCAATCTTGAAGTTCGAAAATTTGGATTTCTAGTTAAAATAATTGACTTATTTAAATTTTTTCAAGTATTATCTTCAAGAAATAAATAAACTAAATCTTCATAAATTTTAGTTTTTTTTTTATTATTATGTATAGTATTATATTCTTTTTCTTCTTCAGTCATCCAAAATTCTTTTAGTTTTTCTTTTAAATTTTCTGGTAATGGAAGGTATAAAACATGATATTTCTATTCATCTCCTAGCACATGACTACTATGGATGATTGCTTGTAATTTATCATTAACAACCCTAACATGCTCTATTAGGGTATATTGTGGTTGCATTCTATATTTGTCGAGATTTTATTTTAATTGTTTAAGTCTATCTCTTTGATCTTGACGTCTCAAAGCCACCGGAGTTCTCATTGTAATTGAACCCAAACCATGTTTAGGTCTATCTCTTCTAAGCCTTCTATACATTTTAAGGCTGAGTATTCTCCTTAAGCGAGACATAATTCCTTAAACAAATTAAGGAAAATATAGATCATATATATTAGTAATAAATCTTAAGCCAATATCAAAATATAGAATTAATAAGACATGACATTTCTTCATTATTCAGTCTTTTTCAAAACACCAAATAATAGATACTGCTAAAACTCATCGAATAGAGGCGTTAGCCTAATAGTAAAAGCTTGTCATTAAAACCAAATAGGCGTGGGTTCAATACACAACAATAACAATATATTATGCTTTTTTTTTTATTGAAAAATATACAAGGTATAATACGTTGCCTACTGCCAGAATAATACAATCATATATTTTGGTGGTTACAACGTTTTGTGAATTTCCAATAGAAATAGAATTCACTTTTACAAAAAAAAAAAAATTCTTAACTTTAAATCATCATAACTTTCTCATTTTTAAACGAAAAACAACATATAATGTATCGATTTAAAGTTTAACTTGTCATCTTTAATTTCATACCAATATTTCACATAGATAAATAGATCACCAACATTAAATTTATACCGTAAAAATAAGCAGTTATAAAAAAAAATTAAAACAAGTAATTTTACCAACATGTCAATGGAAACTAATTCTAATCTAACAAGGGAATCATCATAATGCTCTGATACCAATGTTAAATATATATATATACACAACGGAATAATTAATATACCTCTTGACGATTTCACAATGTTATCAAGTTTTGAATATGTCAAGTCTAAGTATAAATCATAATAAAAATATACCAATGTTCACAATCCTATTTACTTGCCAATAGTTTATGATTAGAGATAAAAGTAATATTATTTGTCTTCTTAATTTTTTCCAACATCTTCTCTTTCCTAACCACATGATATATATAGAGGATATATGATTGTTTAGAAATGTTATATTGTTTCATGATGACCATTGTCAACGGTTGCATGGTTTTATGAAAAGTCACTAAATAACTACTTTTATAGTCACTTAATTATATTGATATGAGTATAGAGTTTGACCCATCATGGGTGCAATTTTTTTATTATTTTCAATAATTTTATTATAAAATATTATGGGAAAAATTAACATAATAAAAAAAAGTATGTAAATTAATATTATAAAATAATATCATATATATACCAAAAAGTGAAATGAAAATAAAGAATATAAAATTAGTGTAAATGAAATACATTTCATGATATATTAAAGCAATATTCAATTTTAAAGTATCAATATAATATCACATATTTCTGTAATAAAAAAATAATTCATAAAATTTTTCTCATAAAAATATAAATTCCACTTTTATATCTATTTTAGATTTTTAAAATTTTTAAATGAGAAAATGTAGTGTATTGAGGATAGATGATGAACAATCATATATTTTATTTTTCCAAACAACGGACTTATACCGAATTATTAATTATTCAATTATTCTTTACTTTTAATAAAATTTATATTTAATGGTACTGAGTTTTATTGGGATTTTGGAGTGAAAAGATTGTATTTGGTTGATAAGAAAGTGAGGGATTTTGAAAGAAATATTGGGCAAGAGAGTGAGTTTTTGTTTGATTTTTTAATACGTGCTCTGTCAATTTCACTTTCTTTTTTATTTGGATTTATGGCTTTGTTTTATTGCCGAAGGTAGCTTTCATAGCCTAGCTCTGCGAAGAAGCACAGGTTTAAGGGAAGTGAACGCAATCAAATATTAAAGCTTGTGGTTTCCACAAAATTGACATCGTATTCATCACTTCACAAGCAATTTTATTTTATTTTCATTTTTCAAATAGTGAATTCAATAAATAACGTGAGCTTTTTAAATTTTTTTTTTATGTTTGTAAAAAGTTATTTGTTTTTATTTATTAAAATAATTTTGGAAAAAATAAATTAATGAATATAAATTAGATTATATTGGTTAATAAATTAATGAATATAAATTATAATTACTATGATTTAATAATATTTCAAAATATCATAATAATTTTTTAAAGTAATTTAAGTTTTTTTTTTTATAATTTAGAGAATTTAGGCAAGAGTAATTAAGTAATTATTTTTAAAAAGATGACAAAGTGAATAATTTTGGTCAATAAATTATCTCTGTCAGTATTAAAGTCAAAGATGAATATGTAAGAATTTCACGTCAGTAATAGTGTATGGGAGACGCTTCCGAGATGAATAAATGATATTCATTAGACTTAATTTGTTAATTTTAAGTATTAAATTAATTAATTTAAAAATTTTAAGAGGTAAAATGATTAATCATGATAAATTTAAAAGGTAAAATATATATTTAGATTATAATATATAATACTAAGAAAATATTTAGATAAAAATTTTATTTTTAAAAATTATTATGCCTAATTTAAATTTTATCTATTTTTAAATTTTAAATTTTAAATTAACCACTTAAAATATCATTTAACGTTTTTTTAAATTTTAAATTATATTTTATATTTATTTTAAAGAAATTTAATTTGGTTGATGAGAATTGTTGTGTCAAAAATATAGTAACTCTTATTTTATTGAATTTTTAAATTTTAAAAAAATTTTATAAAAATTTTTAAAAATTATAATATTATAATATTTGTTATAACGAATCTAATAATATATTTTTTATATAAAAAAAATAAATTTAAAAAATATAATATAAATGTATTAAATTTAAACCGTTTAAATTTAATATATTTAATTTTTATTTCGTATAAAATTCGTTATAATAAATATTATAATATTATAATTTTTAAAAAATTTTATAATTTTTTTTTAAAATCTAAAAAATTAACACCATAAAAATTACTTTTTTTTTTTTTTAACACAACAACTCCATCCACCCGATTCAATCACTCCCTAAGTTTAAATCAATACTAAATAATATTTATACTTCATTATTTGGCAAAGAGTATGCATATCCGCTCTCCGTGCTCCAAGTGTACAACGGCCCCCACAATATCTCACAGTCCTGACAACACTATCAATAATCCACTTAACTCTACTGTAACTCCATACGGATAGTGGAAATTATATTTTTACATAATAATTTTTTATGTGTTTTATTTTAATTATTTAAAATATTTTATAAAATTTTAAAAAATTATATTTTAATAATATTTAATGTAATGAATTTATTGTTATATTTTTTATATTAAACAAAAATTATTTAAATAATTAAAAATCATTAAAAATATATTAAATTTAAATCATTAAATATAATATATAGTATTTATAATATATTTTTAGTTATCAAAATAATTTTTGTTTAGTTTAAAATAATATCAATAAATTTATTATATTAAATACTATTAAAATATAATTATTTAAAAATTTTATAAAAAATTTTAAATAATTAAAATAAGACAAATGAATAGCTGCTGAATCCGACTCCATACTCGCCAAAATTCACTCTCTCTCCCACCTTTTTAAGAAATTACAAAAATACAATCCAATGAATCGCGAGTACTCAAAATTTTTATACTCCCGAGATTTCAAAAAGCAAACCAACAATTACATAACCGAGAAGGGAAAAGCGAAAGAGCATGGCAACTCATGTTGATACGTAAAAGACTCGACAAAACCTCTCTTTGAATCTTACTCTCTCTAAAACAACACTGTCTCTTTCTAAATTCGCTCCGGTCTCTTCTTCGTGTTGCCGGTGCTGCGTTCTGAGATCCGGCGACTTACGGTGTCGTTTCTCTAGGCTTTCTGTGTTTGGTTGATTGAAAATTTGTCAGGGTCGATTCGATTAGGGTTTTGAATTTGGTTCCGAAAAAGGTAATGATTTTGTATTGTATGCTTTGTTTGGTTGAGTAGAAAATGGAGTAAGATAGGAGAAATAGCTGGAATGGTGAATGCTTGCTTGTTTTTTCGTTTTAATGGATTTAGAACTTCTGCTATAGTTTAACATTTCGTTGTTTAGAGAGAGATAGTGGTTTGAGGATCTGTTTGGAGGCTGAGAAAATGCTGGAAAAGAGAGAGAAGGAGAGTTTTGAGAATATATGTACGATTCTATTGGAATTTAGTATCTGATCATTTTGAAAGCAAAAAGATGTTGGTATCTACTTTTCTGATTTACAATGGTGGTCACTTTTTTTTTTTTTTGTTTTAAGGCCATTATAGGACATGTGTAACCAACGGTGTCCTTTTCATCCTCTGTGTTTTGGCTGATAGTAATCGCCACAGTCGATTTGATTAGGGTTTTGAAATCGGTTTCTAAGAATCGTGTGCCTTTGTGTTTTTTTTTTTTTTTTGTCTTTCGTGATTTTTATGGCCCACCTTTGCGCTGTTTGGTTGAAGCTCTGTTTGGCTGCTGAGAAAATGCGGGAAAACAGAGAGAGAGGGAGAGAGTTTTGAGAATATATATTATACTTAGGGGAACAAGTATCTGTACTATCTGATAATTAAAAAAAAAAAAAGAAGACAATTTAGTTTCTATTTTCTCTCTCTGATTTTGGAATTTTTTAAAAACCTGCTTATCTGCCTTGTCTTTTGTGATAATTAATTAGGCTCATGCTCTGCTTAGACCGAGAAAGAATGGAGTTAAAACTCTGAATCTCAGCCCTTTTTTTTTATATGGTTTTACAGGACAGTATATGTTTTAGGTAAAAGCACTACAATATACAAGAATCTTTTTTTTTCCTCTGTCTTAGTATAATACCTTTTCTAGTAATTTGCTTCTTGAGAAAATAAATGATGCTTTTATTGCATAACTGTTTAATTGTCTGTGATCTGAGCTTTAAGATGGCATAAATTATGTTTGTATCTTTTGCCTAGCTCAGTAGATCATATGCAAGTACTGGGTTTTGATAGTGGTCAGTTTTTCAGTGCTCTAAAGCCATAATATTACGCGTGTATATATAGGTATGCCCTACTTCTGTATTCTGGGATTATTACCTTTTAGTATTTCACATTTTATTCAGTTATCTGTTATGCTCTGTTTATTCTTGGAAAAGTTTCAAATGCAAATGGAGCCTAGAGTTCTCTTTCTATGTGTACAGCAATGTTAAGGACTAAAAGCATTTGGCTGAGTCTTCTGAATTTGATGTAGGTTTGCAATGGCTCCTACTTCAGTAAAAGAAAGAGACACACGTGATTCTAAGTTGGAAGACTACAAATATAGGTACTATAAAGAGTTGAAGAGGGGAAGCATCAAAATCAAAATTTCAAATTCAGCTTATAGATGCCCATATTGTCATGGGAAGATGGGATATTACCATTTTGAGGAGCTTGTTCAACATGCACGTCGTCTTGGTAGAGGCTCTCATAGAATACATCTCAAAGAGAAAGCTCAGCACTTGGCTTTGGAGAAGTATATGGACAGGCATTTTAGTGTACAAGCAAGTTCAGGACAAGCCACCAAAACTGAGTCTTTCAGCAAGCATAAACATGATAAGCATCAGTTGTTTGTTTCCCCAGCTGAACATGAACATGATAAAGATGAAAAAGTTACCTTCTCCGTACATGAACATGGTAAAGATCAGTTGTTTGTTTGGCCTTGGGTGGGCATTGTTGCTAACATTCAAACTCAGTTACAAAATGGTCGTCATGTTGGAGAGAGTGGTGCAAAACTTAGGGATGAGTTGGCAATAAAGGGGTTTGATCCAGTTAGGGTGCATCCTTTATGGAATCACTTGGGTCATTCTGGTTTTGCGATTGTAGACTTTAAGAAAGATTGGGATGGCTTCAAGAATGCAATCATGTTTGAAAAGGATTTTGAAGTCAATCATTGTGGGAAGGAAGACTATACTAAGCTTCCACAAAAGCATCGGGGAGATAGGTTATTTGGATGGGTTGCACGAGATGATGACTACCACTCCAGAGGTATTATTGGTGATCATCTGAGAAAGAATGGGGATTTAAAAAGTGTCTCTGGTAAAGAAGCTGAGGACCGACAGAAGGACTCAAAACTTTTGACCAAGTTGACAAATACTTTACAAATGAAGCATGAGTGCCTTAAAGAAATGGAGATAAAATATAATGAGACTAGTATGTCTTTGAACAAGCAAATAGAAGAAAGGGATGCTATTCTCGTATCTTATAATGAAGGTATGACTTTATTTTCTGCGCTCACTTACAAGACTGCAAATTAAGGGGGAAAGAATGGAATTCACTTTGATTTTTACATCTTTCAAGTAACAGATTCTGCAACAGCTTATATTTCTTTTCTATTTTATTTTGTGATTTTATGTTCATTAGAAATGAGAAAGCGGAAGCAGAGAGAACGAGATCGTTTTGAGAAGATGTTGTTAGAGCATGGGAAGGCTACACTAGATCTGGAAGCTCGAAGAAAAGAATTGGAGCAACGTGAGAAGCAGCTACAACTACGTGAGTTCCAGAATGAAAATGAGAGGAGGAAGCTGCATCATGACAAGAGAATGGTAACATATTTCCCATCTTAAGTCAAATTCTAGCTAGACAGGACTTTTTCATGATAAATGAGGTTGATAATTTATGCCGTGTTTGGATATTTCATTCATCAGATAATCCATTAATTTCTATGGAAACCATTGATGATCATCCAGATAAAAGTAAATATTTGGGATGTTTCAGAAATTATTACAACTTTGGAAGGAAATAAGAAATATTGTCATCTGAATATTCCTTCAATTCTCCTTACTGTTTTTGCTTGTTTACTTCTTGAATATATAACTTGAGCAAGTTCTTGGAACTGGTGATGCTGATTTCAAGTGGCTAAAGGGTACAGAATTATCATATATTTTACTTCCTGTATTAGTTTTGGAATTCAGTATTCTCATTGGATGTTGGCAATAGATACACTTTATGGTTGTGCGACAACAGAATAGTATTCCAAATTGACTGTTAATGGTGGAAATAACTGCCTTTAATACCCTCGTAAATGATTATGGATATTTTTAAAATGTGCTAAGATCACTTTTTCCTTCTTTTAGAATGAGAGGGCAATCTTGGAGCAGAAAAAGGCAGATGACAATGTTTTGAGGTTGGCAGGAGAACAAGAGGTGCATTCTTCATTCATTTCTTAAACCAGAATATAAAATGAATGTCCAAATGTACTGCATGAAATAATATCAAAATTGTGTTTTTGAAAAACTGTTAATGGCAGAAAAAAAAAGAGGAACTCCACAAGAAAATTATTGAGCTGGAAAAGAAACTTGATGCCAAACAAGCATTAGAGTTGGAGATAGAGAGGCTGAAGGGTGCCTTACAAGTAATGAAGCACATGGGAGAGGATGAGGACATGGAAGCGAAGAAAAAGATGGAATCAATCCGTGAAGAATTGAAGGATAAGGAAGAAGAACTAGATGAAATGGAGTCACTCAGTCAAACACTTATTATCAAGGAGCGCATGAATAATGATGAATTACAAGATGCTCGCAAGGAATTAATAAGTGTAAGTACCTAGGCACTATAATCACTTTGATCACAAATTTTCCTTGAAATGAAATATGGTAGAGAAATGAACTGCTCAAATTGTAAATTAATTTTTGAGTTGGATGGTAAAGTGTTAGCAATATATGTATTTCAGAGTAAATATCTCACAATGTGATAATAGCATGCTGTCTGGTGGAAGTCTAATCCTTGCTTCATAGGGTTTAAGGGACGATACCCGTGCTTTTATTTGTGTCAAGAAAATGGGAGAGCTTGATGGTAGACCATTCCATGCTGCAGCCAAGAGAAAATTTTCTAATGAAAAAGCCGATGAGAAAGCAGCAGAGCTGTGTTCACTGTGGGATCATTATCTCCGAGATCCTAGCTGGCATCCATTTAAGATCATCACTAGTAAGGAAGGACATTGTCAGGTACTTGCTTGTTTGATCGAAGCATTTTGCCTGGCTAAATGGAATGGCAGACTCACCAAACATTATATAAAAAAAATTACTGTACTGCTTAAGTCAATCATTGGCCCTTTAACTTGAAAATTGTTCTACGTTTAGTTCTGCTTATTCTTTTTTCTTACCTTAGCTGAGGTTTGTGGTTAGTGAAAATATGTTATAGATAACACCTAGCTTGATTACATTGCAAGATGGTAGTAGAAGTTAACATAATTAGAGATTGCTGGAATTTCTTGTTAACAATTTCTCTATTAGATCTTTTCTATTTAGTTGGTGTTAGATGGTAGGGAACATGTTGAGTGTTGGCCTTATCTTTGCCCATATGTCCTGGTCTCTTTTGGAATTTTTTTTTTACTAGTTTTCTTTGATCATGTTTTCTCTCATTTTTCCTATATTTCTCAACAAACAGATCTCTAACCCTCAATTAGACACCAGAACAACCCCTCTCCTCCCTCCTTAGTTTCCTTGTCTTTGCTTCTAATGTACCCTTATCGGTCATCAATCTGTGGCTGTGTAGGAGATTATCAATGAAGATGATGAAAAATTGAAAGATCTGAAGAGCGAGTATGGTGATGAAGTTTATAATGCTGTGACCAAAGCCTTGAAAGAAATAAATGAGTATAACCCAAGTGGGAGGTACATAGTAAGGGAGATTTGGAATTCCAAGGAGAACAGAAAGGCAGCACTGAAGGAGGGAGTAGTACATTTACTGAAGCTGTGGAAGCTGCATAAACGAAGGAAAACCTAAGGTATAACATGCCATCAGCATTACATGTAAATGCAAAATAATTATTTGACTAATTTTAATCGAGTAATTCAACATTTCATATAAATGCATAACCTAACTAGTTCGAGTCATTGCACCTTTTTTCTTCTTGCAAGTTATTGTGATTTATCTAATTTCAACTGACTAATTCAGCATAATAATTAGAGTATTTAAATCTCATACTATCGGTTTTTTATGCATGTTGATTCTTGTATATCATGTAGAATAGAACTAATACATAATTTAATTTGGAGGTGAGTATAGTTGTACATAGAAGTTGCTCTGGTCTATAAACTTAATATTTTGTAGCATGTATGATACACACGCTATTTATTGAACAAATGATGGTACTAATACAAATGTATTAGGAGTTGCTTAATTAACAAGGGTATAATTTGGTCTTTCCTGTTTTTTATTACATTAGTATATTGATATGAACTAACATATTAGTGCTCTTTTCAGGATAGCGAATGTGGTATTTGTGAGCTTTGGTCAGGTCTGTAGGCTTGAAAGGTTTGATTCTTGAGTTGGATTCAGGTACATGTTCCTGTCGGTTTTTGTATCTGATCTAATTCAATGGTTAGTAAAAACTCAAGTCATGTCTTGGCATGCTAATTCACACGCTCTCTATCTATTCAATAATATGACATTCGAAAAATGATTTCACTAGTTGACTGAAATGTGAAATTTTTGAGTAGTTTACTTGCAATGATGAATTCTTAGTATCTTAGAAGTCATAAGAAATTTACTTATGTATTGACTAGTACTAGAATATAAACATAGTCATGTATTGACTTATACTAGAACAAAAACATAGACACTATTTCTATAAAGGTGAAAAAAAAGGGAGATGATTAAATCTATAATAAATTGAATATTATTTGATTGAATAATACTTTAACCTGAAAAAACAGATTGCATGATATAAGCATATCGTGTTCTTGAAATCAGATCAGCCATTGGACCGAATCAATTCGACTGGATAAAAGAATATTATAATTTTTTTTTAAAATTAATTTAAATAATTTTAAAGTGAAACTATAAAAATTAAAAAATAAGATGGAATAGAACTGGTCATTGTACCTGTTTTTGATTTAACCAGTCCAATCCAGTTCTCATAACAATGCCCATAGACCCACCACAATTCAATTAGTTGTGCTATACGAATGCAAAAGGAAGATGTGAATTGCACTGAAATAACTCTAATTGCACCAAGCTTTTCCATAAAGACTATAAATTTATGACCTAGAATAGACCTGCAGAAGGTCTGAACTTAAAAAATATTAAAATTTTAAAAAATGCGATTTGTTTGATTAATAATTTTCTTTATAAATTAATATTTAGTATGACAAACAGTGATAGTGTGATAGTGATAAATAGTAGCTAGGGTAATACAATTCAGATTTTCTGTTTTATTTGATGTCTTATTTTTCGTTTTATACATATTTTTATTTTTATGTGCTACATCATTAATGAAAAAATATTGACTATCAAAATATTTAAAAAAAATTTAACATAACACAAAAAAAAAATTGAGATGAAAGATGAGACGATATCAAAAAATCAATTAGAGGCAAATTTCGTCTTTTGATGTTTATTTTTAAATAACATTTATGTCTATTCCATTTCATCACCAACTTGACTAATTGATCTTTCTTGTAAAATAATCCAGATCAAGACATACAAGCACTTCAAAACTTAAACAATGCAAGTAAAAGATGAAGTAAAATTGAGGTGGTAGGAACCAAATTGTTAGAGCTAGATATGTTCTAAAGTGGAGCAACCACTTAATTCCAATATCAATGAAACATAGTAACACAAGTACGCAACAAAATCATTTCATGGGAAGGGCACCAACAATCCACACACTTTTGATGAATAATATATTTAAGGAAATTTAAATATTTACAGATTTTGGTGCAAATTTTATATCGAATGCTTCCACTTTCTGCACTTCTTGAAAATTTGTCTTGACTATCGAATGCAAGCGATTTAAACAATAAATATACATTCCGTCAGAATGGGATGGAAATTATAAATTGTGTTTGGTTATAATTGATATTTTATATCTCAAGTCTCAACAAACAGAAGTAGATAACTACAAAAGTCATATTTTTTACCTATTCATCAACTGTAATGCCAGAATTCTAAATAGAGATAAAGTAAAAAATAAATAAATAAAAAATATTTGGAAAAGAATGTTACGGGGCGAAAAAATGGCAGGGGGGTTCCGATGGCTGGATAAGGCACAATCCAAAGGGGACAGTGTTGGAGCATCCAGCCCCAAGAAAGCTCCCATCATGAATGAGGTTTTTGGTGAGATTTTGAGATTCCATTGCGAGTCTTTTACGTGACTAGCTCTCTGGGTCAATGTGGTGTGGATTATAGATTGTGGAAGCAGGAATTAAAATGGTAATGGCAATCTGCCTAGTTTTCTTTCAAAATTTATAGGAGAGCAAACTAATAAGATATTGCAAGAAGCCTAAGGGGGGTATTTGGATATCCTTAAAATGGATATTAAATATTATTTTGAAATTTAAAAAACGCTAAATGAATTTTTGAAGTGTTTGACAGATTAATTCAAAACGTTGTTTTGAAATTTAAAAATAGAAAAAATTTAAATTAGATATATCAGTTTATTTTAAAACGACATTTTTAAAACTCTGTTTTTCAAAATTAAATTTTCACCCAAACACTCCTAAGGGTGGTGTTGCCAAATGTGAATTTATATAAAAGTAGGATTGTTTGCTATAAAAAAGTATTTGGATTGGCGATTATCAATTGTCGATTTAGATAAAATATTTTTTTTTATTGATAAAAATTTTAATTGGCAATTATAACTTTTATCTGTTGTCAGATTTTGCGATTTAAAAAAAATAAATTTACAATTTGTCTTTAATAATTAAACATCTAAATAATGTATAATTTTTTAATTATCCATTATTATATTTTTAAACAGTAATTAAATTTTATAATTAGGCATTCAAATACTCTCTAAGTAACTCATAACTTTGCTATAAAAAATTTATACTATAATTGAAATTTTTAATTAATTAATTAAATAATATAAATTTTTTTAATTAGTAATATATATATTAATAATTAATAATTAAAAATATCTAATCGTCAACTAAACGCTTAAAATAGACATGCTACCGGCCTTGTCTCTTGACCATTTCTAATTGCTAAGAGAACAGTTAAAAACAGCAGAAGATTCACAATTTTTTATTTGCTGCCAAATCACTACACAATACAGTGTCTACATTTTATATAAATCATTTAATGAAATTTTAGATAAAAATTCTGTTTTAAAAATAAATATTTAAAAATATCATTTTAAAAAAATTATTATATCTAATTTAATTTTTTTTTTTATTTTAAAATTTTAAAATAATATTTTAAATTAATTATCTAAATATTAAAAAAATTATTTAATATTTTTTAAATTTCAAATCATTCGTTTGAGACACATTTTAAGTAAATTTAAAGATTCTCAAATTGTTAGTATTATTATTATTATAATAGAGAGAGCGTATCAGCGCTGTTGCCGTTATCTCCATCTCCGCTTCACGTGGCCCACACCACTGAAAACCCAGGGAGAATCCTAATTCTGTATAGTTAGCCCCATTACACGGAATTGAAATCAAGACAAGAGAGAAAGGGAGATTGGGAATGTGTTTGGTTCAATGGAGTGTGGTTTTGGAGCCGAATTCTCTATATATCAGGTAATGTCTGTTGGAGGTTGAAGAAGATAGCAAATGTCCCATTTTGCCCTTGACAAAATATCAACTTAGTCCCTTTATACTTTTAAAATTGCAAAATGTCCCTTTTATAATTACGTTCTTTTATTTATTTATTTATTTTTAGAAGTAAATAACATTCTGAATTTATTTGAAAATGGATATAATTAACTGAGGTAAAAAGAAGAAGACAGAATTAAAAAAAAAAAAAAAGGCTCAAAAGAAAAGTGTTGAATTAATAATTTTTAGAAAAAGAAAATTAGAAGTCTAGTTAGATCATTTTTATTTTTTTTTTTAAAAGAAAACTATTATTATAATGCTAATTTTTCAATAGGGGTAGGAGTTGATCAAACCGAATTAAATCGATCAAATCAAATTGAAATTAATAATTTCATAATTTATTTAGTTTGATTTGGTTTAAAAATAAAGCAAATTAAAAGTTTGATTTGATTTACGATTTGAATTTTTTTTCGATTTCAAACCAAATCAAACTAAAATTATATATATATAATTTTTTACCATTATTACAATTAAATATATTTAAATTTATTTTATATACAACTATATTTTTTAACCTAATATTAATTTAGAATTTAAAAAAATTTTATTTGTGAAAATTAAAAATAAATAAAAAAGAGCATAATTATGGAGAAAAAATATAAATTTTAGGTGTGTTAATTAATGGAATAAAAAAGTTTTGAGTTATATAATATTGAACTATTTTTAATTTTTTTTTTAATACTGATATTTTATCAGTATTTTTTAGTATTGGATTTATTTTTTTAGTTTAATGATGTAGTCAATCTGAATCTTTTATCCAATTTAGGGTTCTATATTATATCCTATTCATCTCTATATGTATCATATTATTTATGTTAAAATTTTAACTAACAAAATACTTTAAAAAAAAAAAAGGTGATATAGCTCACTGTGAGATACATGAAATAAAAAATATAATGCCAAATGAAAAAGAGAATCATATTTATGGATAAAAGTCAACATTCAAATCTCACCATCATTAAATTTTCTCCCAATACTTAAAATATATATATATATATATATATATATATATATCTTTAATTTGAAAATTATATTATTAACTATAATGATGATTTATTTGATCTTCTATCCCAACGATTTAACTATAATGATAATTTATTTAATTTAAAAAGTTTTTAAACTGAAAATATTAATTTAATTTGATAATAATCGAAACTGAACCCAGCCCCTACTTTTCAATGTTCTATTATAAATATGAATCTTGATAGGTACAGTGAGTAGCTAACATCTGAATATTATTTTATTTTATATAAAAACACATTTAACACGCTGATTTACTATTATAGAATGCTAATAGATATTGTAATATATTCATTTATTTTTTTTATAATTATTTTCACATGAACCAAGAAATGTAAATATTGCCAACTAAAAGCCCCGTAAAAATGAGAAAATAAAAATTGTTTCAATTCAGTGGTATGGATTTATTTCTACTCAACTGGTGTTTAGTTTAAAGATAAAGTCAATTTAGATTTTCTATCACATTTGATGTTTTATATTATATCTTATACATCTTTATATTTATCATATCATTTATATTAAAATTTTAACTGACAAAACACTTTGAAAAAAAAAAAAGGGCGATGTGATGCACAGTGAGACATACGAGACAAAAAATACAACACCAAATAAAAAAGAGAATCGGAATTATGATTAAGTAAAATTATTTATGAATAAAAGTCAAACATTCAAATCTCACCATCATTAATTTTTCTCCTTTCTTCCAATACTAACATATATATATATATATATATATATATATATATATATATA
>CANXYC011714699.1:0-10316 GCA_948193065.1 Aleurites moluccanus
TTGTTTGTATTGCTTAAGCTATATTAAGCTTATTTGTGTATGCATGACATATAGTTTTATTAATGGATTCTTCGTGGTATTGGTAGCATAAGCATCACCCGTACCCTAGGACCGTCATGGCTCCTAAGTTGGGCTGTGACAATAATAGGTATCAAATATACAATAGTAACAACATAAAATGGATCAAAATGGCTAAGAAACACAAAGGAAAAACAAAAAAAAAAAATCAAGGCAATGAATAGTGTTAATGGGTTCGGCCAAAAGTCACTTTCCATATATGGTTTCCAAATCAAATTTCAATGCTTAGGACATATCAAATGATGCATATAGAACTCACCTAAGGTTTCCAATCGCTTTGGAAAATTGATTTCCACCCAAAAGCTTCAAAGGAGGTAATAAGTACAACTTTGACAAACTAGATTTTCTACAACAAATAAACCATAAATTATACATCCAATAGCCTCCAATTAACTTATTTTAAGCTTAATTAACATTAAATAATAAAAAATCAAAGGTTCAATTCCTACAACTTCAACCTAGGGTTTGAAATTGGAATTCCTATCCAAATGCATCAATTGATGCAATCTAACTTAAAACCCATCAAATTCATCATCTAATTCACCTAAAACAACCATAAAAGCAAACAAACTAACTTGTTACCTTCAATGGAGATTCTAGCCGAAATGGTGCTTCAAGAATTCCTTGGTTTCCTTTGCAATTTCAAGGAAGAAATGGCTTGGAAATGGAAGATGCAAGGTTAAATTCAAGTTTTCTATTGTTTTCTTTAAGGAAACAAGCTTGAAAAATGGAGGAAGATGAAGAAGATGGTTCGACCACCCTAAGGAAGGAAGAAGAAGATGACAAAATTTGACTAAGGCATTCCTTATATATTAAGCATAAATGAAAAATTATGTTATAGTCTTTAACTTTCATGTAATTATACTTTGACCCCAACTTCTTCTATAATTTATTCTGATAATTCTGTCGGGATTTAGATTTCAATGTAGGAAATCAAAAGGCTTATTTTAATTTATACTTATTTATAAAAATAGTTTCAGAGTCATTCTGAAATCTAGATAGACTAATTTCCATTATTCCCCTCGAACTTCTATTTATTTATGATTTTTCCATTGGTTACTTTTTCAGTGTTCCTACATGTTTTTCACCTCTTTCTTTTTACCAAAATTACACTTGCATTTATGTGATCTTTTACCCCCTGGTCAAAATCAAAAATTCATCTGTTGACCAGACTGCTAATTTCTCGGCAGTGTTCCTAACGCAGCGGAATATCAATGGAAAACGGAATCCTATTACAATCCGTTGATTCGCGCACGAACACCGGAAAATAATCTTCTATAACCTGTTGATTTTAGAAATACCAGAAAATAGGCATCAAAATTCGTTGATTCAAAAACATACTAAAAATTGGAAGAAACAACTTTCCAAACATAAAGGTTATTTTTAATTCAAATCCAAAACTCTTCCAACCCTAAGGTTTACATAACTATATATAGGAAATAACTTTCAAAAAATACTAAAATATGATATGGTAATTTATTCCTAAAAGGAAATAAATCAGCAGATTTGCATAAATAAGGAAATAAATTAAAACAAACTTAAATAGAGAAACAAATCAAAACTAATATAATACCTTAAATAACGCCTAAAACTAAGTTTCCTATTAAAAGTAATTAAGAAAAATAAAAATATCAAAAATATACAAATAAATATGGAAAATACTAAATCTTATTGATCTCCATCAGTCTCTCTTGGGTAGAAAAAATTCGTCCTCGAATTTGCAGCAACATTATCTTCAAAATAATCCTTAGGTAAAAGAATTCTATATTGAAAACAAATGGTCGTAAAATACTCATAAAGAATGTTAAAATTTTCAATTTTTCTTATAATTCCCATCCAATCTATCCAATTACTTTGGATACAAGTTTCAATTAAAATTTTTTTGATGAATTAAGAATCAGATGCAGTAGAAAGATTAATGAAGAATGGATCTTCATAATAATATTCTTCTTTCTTGTGAAACTGTGTTTTGATCTGTTGTGATTCCCTGATAATATTATGATTCTCAATAGATGATGAAACTATCATTGTAGATAATAATATTTTTTCCTCGGGATAATCATCAAATACTGGAGGTAAATTCCAATTGACATTTGACATTATTTCTGAGGCATGAAGATTAAATATTTGATCTCTTAAAAGTTCATTTACCCATTGGGTTAACTGATCCATCACTTGTATCATACGTTCCTCCATATGGTTCATGATATGTTGCTCCATCTGAGTTGTTGTGTCACGATTATAAACCTCCTCTACAGGTACAGTCCGGCATCCTCTCCTTGATGGTATGGCTTTTCAAAGAACGAGCGTAAGCTCTGATACCAACTGAAGCAGCGGAATATCAATGAAAAAAAGAATCCTATTACAATCCATTGATTCGTGCACGAATACCGAAAAATAATCTTTTATAACTTGTTGATTTTAGAAATACCAGGAAATAGGTATCAAAATTCGTTGATTCAAAAGAATACCGAAAATTGGAAAAAACAACTTTCCAAACAGAAAGGTTATTTTTAATTCAAATCCAAAACTCCTCCAACCCTAAGGTTTATATAACTATATATAGGAAATAACTTTCAAAAAACCCTAAAATATGATCTGGTGAATGGTAATTTATTTCTAAAAGGAAACAAATCACCAGATTTACATTAATAAAGAAATAAATTAAAACAAACTTAAATAGAGAAAAAAATCAAAACTAATATAATACCTTAAATAACGTCTAAAACTAAGTTTTCTATTAAAAGTAATTAACAAAAATAAAAATACCAAAATTATACAAATAAATATGAAAAACACTAAATTTTGTTGATCTCCATCTGTAATACCCTAGAAATGCACAACAGGTTTTAGTGAATAAAATTATCAGTATATAGATTAAAATCATCGAAATGACCAATAATAATTTTAGAAACTCAGTTAGAGCGAAAACGAGAAAATTTTTCGGAAATCGTCGGTACCGATATCGCTACTGTAAAAATAGCGGAACGGACGACGGATGAATTTTTGAATTTGGTTTGAGGCTAATTGATAATATATATTCATGTGTGAATACAGTAAAAAGAAATTAGAGAAAATATTAAAGAACACTGCTAAAATGAGCAAAATAGTATTTTCAGCGAATAGCAAAATTTAACAGTTCGAGTTTCAGAATGACTCTGAAACTATTTTTATTAATTAATATTAATAAAAATATGACGTTTAAACACTCACTTTGAGTTTTAATTCCCGACGGAATCATCGAAATAAATTACCGAGCGAAAAAGGACCAAAAGTAAATTTTGGAAAATTAGAGGACTAAAATATAAATTTCCTATTTTATCTTACTATATAGAGGACACTTAGTGAAATTTTTGATCAATTTTTTTGATTTTCTCCCTTTCTTTGCCGTGAGCCATTTCTTCCATTTTCTTTGATTTTTTCCTTTCAAGTTTCTGAAGGGAAATTGTTCTAAATACTAAACTAAAACCATATAAACCTTAAACAACCAAAATTAACCATAAAAAAATTGAAGAAAAATCAAGAATAAAGCTAGGGTGGATTTTGGCCATTTTGGAGAAAAATTGGTAAGTGTTTGTTTGTTTGATTTTTTGGTTTAAATAGGTTAAATTGATGATGAAAGGAATGGGTAAATGGTTTAATTGCATCAATTGATGCATTAAACAATTTTCCCTAATTTCTAACCCTAAAATTGAAGTTGTGACATTTGATTTTGAGTAAATGGATTAGGACAGGTAAATTGGGTTTAGAATAAGTCAATTGGGTATTAATCGGTATTTATTTGATGTTCATTTTGTTGTAGAAAACTCATTTGGGAAAAATCGTTAAAATTGACCTAAATCGAGGATTTAGGGATTTGGTAGCAAATTCGTAGCATTTGGTGATTTAGAGGTTTAGGTAAGTCTACTATGTATCAAATTACTTGCCCTAATTGATAAAATGAAATTTGGAATCCAATTGTGGAAATTGAGTTATGGTTGAACTCTAATTTGTGCCATTTGCCTAGTTTTGTTCATACTTTCGATTTATTTTTCCATTGCCAATTTGATTCATTTGATGAATATTATTGAGATGTGGTTGTTGTCTATAAATTGCTTTTCATGTGCTTGTTTATTGATAATTGGGGCAATGTCAATATTACACCGAAACTATGCCGAAAAATTCATAGGCCAACCATTTAAATGCCACCGTCGCCAGCGACAATGGCATGCCAATTGCGTCAACTTTTTGGCCGCAAATGACCAAAATATATTTGTTCCCATTTTTGGTCATTAGACCTTTGGTTATCGTTTCATTGATTATTATTGATGTCTTATTGATTTTAGGCTTATTAATTGATTCAAATGAGCTATTGCTACTTAACTGCTATTAATTGATTGATATTGAGTTTGTTGAAATTGAGGATACCATTATGATAAAATGGTGTCCATTGATAAGTTTTCTTCTTATGTTGACCTTATAGTGATATAACAGAGCTACTGATTCGACAGGGTAGTGGAAAAATATTGTCGACCTTGTGCACATTGTATTTCTGATACCCTAGCTAGGAAAAGGGTTATGGACCTAGCCATAAGATTTGATCCATCTTATGATACAGATATTGCTACAGGAGATCGTATGTGCTCATATAGTTCGCATATAGTCCATACAGGAGATTGTATGTGCGCATATAGTACAGATTGATGCTACAGGAGATTGTATAATTTTATACAATCCAACTCTTTATCTATTTTTCTCTATGGTACCGAATCTTTGATATCCTTATTGATCTGTTCTGTCATTTACTGTAAATGCTTCTGTAAGTTGGTTATACTGAGCTTTTCATATCATTGGTTCTTCTGTTAACCTCACTTTTATTGGCGATGCATATAGATTCATTGAGTATCTTATATACTTACCCTCTCATTATTTACCTATTTTAGGAAAGGAGTAGATCGCAGATTCCTGTCTTCTGTCATCCAGGGATTTCTGCCAGCATTACTGATGTATATTTATTTTGTACTCTGTATTTTGATGTTCATATCTAGCTACTCCATGGGGTATGTATGGGTTAGCTAGGACATGAACATATATATATATATGTTTATGATGATATATAAGATGGTATTTTCAGAATGAATAGTGTTATGTGAGTGACTGGATATTTATATATGATGTATGTAATTGATGATGGGTTTCCACTGCACTTTAAAGGATAATTTCTTTTCCGCTGCGATATATATATATATATATTGTGAATGTGATTGATACTGGGTTCTATGGGTGTCGGTCGCCATTGGCATTTTCCGTGCCCTAGGACCGTCGCAGCTCGCGAGAACGGGTCGTGACACTATCAATTCCCGACACCATCGATTTTCAGACAAATAATCTGTTCGCTTTCTAACTGTGTCTCTAAAATTATTTCCCATCATTTCAATACCTTTAAACCATATACTGAGAATTAAATCATGCATATAAGTTATGGCTTTCTAGGGTATTACATTCTTCCCCCTTCAAATAAATCAATCCTCGAATTTAAATAAAATGCATACCTCATTGCTGGAACAGGAATGGATATCTGTCTCGCATCTCCTGCTCGATCTCTCAAGTGCACTCCTCCATTGACTGGTTTCTCTAGAGCACTTTTACCATAAGGATCTCCTTATTTCGCAATTGTCTGACTTATCGATCAACTAACTCCACTGGAAGCTCCTCATATGACAAGTCCTCATGAAGTCCCACATCTTGTATCTCCAATATGTGTGATGGATCGGACACATATTTCCATAGCATCAAGATGTGGAAAACCGAATGTACGTGGCTCATATTAGGTGGAAGAGCCAATCTATAGGCCACATTACCTATCTTCTTAAGAATCTCGAATGGACCTATAAACTTTGGTGATAACTTTTCCTTCTTCCCAAATCTCATAATGCCTCTTATCGGTGAGATCTTAAGGAAAACATGATCACCAACTGCAAAGTGTACATCTTTCCTCTTCAGATCAGCGTAGCTCTTCTGCATACTAAAAGCAGTCTTCATTCGTTCTCTAATCATAGGCACCTTTTCCATTGTCTCTCTGATCAACTCTGGCCCCTCAAGCTGCTTCTACCCTGGCTCCACCTAACATACTAGAGATCTACACTTCCTACCATATAATGATTCAAATGGAGTCATACCAATAAAAGAGTGATAATTGTTGTTATAAGAGAACTCAATCAATAGCAAATATTGATCCCAGTTACCTTTGAAATCCAGAACACACAACCAAAGCATATCTTTGAAAGTCTGGATTGTCCTCTTCGACTGCCTATCAGTCTACGGATGGAAAGCAGTACTAAACCATAACTGAGTACCCATGGCCTCCTAAAATTTTTGCCAAAACCAGGAGGTGAACTGTGTTCCTCTATCTGAGATAATCATCAAAAGAACTCCATAAAGTCACACAATTTTATTCACATACAAATGTGCATACTGAGCTGCCGTATAACTGGTCTTAACCTCTAGAAAATGAGTAGATTTCATCAACCCATATGGAGTCATAACCCCTCGTAGTCCTCCGTAGACCCACTACAAAATCCATAGTAACCTTCTCTTATTTCCACTAAGGCAACTCAATCTCCTGAAGCAACCCTGATGGCTTCTGATGCTCAAACTTAACATGCTGACAGGCTAAGCATTTGGAGACAAACCGTGCTACATCTCCCTTCATACCAGGCCACCAATACACATCCCTCAGATCATGGTACATCTTGGTAATCCCTAGATGTACACTATATGCTGAATAGTGAGCCTCTCTCATAATCCGATCCCGTAGCCCATCCATATCAGGTACACATATACGCTTTCCACACTTCAGTACACCACCCTCTACTATAAACTCTGTCATTTTGCCATTCTACACATCTCTCTTAAGCTTCAGTAGATACGGATCCCTATCTTGAGCCACTTTAATATCATTAAGCAACAGTGACTTCACCCGAAATTAGACTATTAGAGCCTGGTTTTGATCCTGGGATCCTAAATCCAACTCCATACACATATCTGCCAAATCCCTCATCTCTTGGATCAAGGGTCTCCTACCAACCATGATATGAGCTAAATTGCCCATAGACTTCCGACTCAGTGCATCCGCCACTACATTGGCTTTACCCGGGTGATAAAAGATTTCACAGTCATAATCCTTAAGTATCTCCACCCATCTGCATTGCCGAAGATTCAGATCCTTCTGCTAAAATATATACTGCAAACTCTTATTATCAGTATATATCTCACATTTTGACCCATATAAGTAGTGCCTCCAATTCTTCAATGTAAATACCACAGTTTTCGTCTCCAAATCATGAGTTGGATAGTTCACTTCATGCTTCTTTAACTGACGAGAAGCATAAGCAATCACTCTCTTGTTCTACATCAATACACATCCCAATCCGACTCTTGAAGCATCACAATACACAGTAAATTTCTCCCCCTCTGATGGTAATGCTAATACTGGAGCACTTTTGAGGCAAGACTTCAAAGTCAGGAAACTGCGCTCACACTCATCCGTCTTGATGCGGGCCAGCAAATAGAGGAGCGGGCTTTACAGTTTTTGGAGAAGCGAGATAGGGTCTTTCGCGCAGGTCACCTTTGAAAGGCTATAACTTTCAGTACAGGATGAACCACGGGGCCCATGAGCTCAATCAGAGATCTATTTTAATGCCTAGGGAACTTGATACAACCCAATTTTGACCCCAAATTCAACTGTTTAATGCACAAACGGACCCTCTGAAGTTTTGTGTGCGCTTTTGCTTATTTTGTGAACTATTTTGTTTTGCTTACTTTGGGCCATAGCCTTTTAGCCTGTTAGGGTTTTATGTTCATTTTTTTTAGCATATAAATATTAGCTTTTTGCCTTGTAAAAGGGATTGATGAATAGTTGAATAAAACCCTTTTCTTCCAGTTTCGATATTTCTTAGAAAATCAATGAAATTGATGCCTATTTCCTGGTATTTCAAAAATCAGTAGGATATAGAAGATTATTGTCCAGTATTCGTGCGTGAATCAACGGATTATAATAGGATTTCATTTCCCATTAACATTTCACTGCGCCAGTTGGTATCAGAGCATGCCTCCACGATGAGCACAACAACAGCAGCAATGTCCTGATGATGGGAATGAGTGTGACCTAGAACAGAGGGTGGCATGATTGGAGGAGAGATTTGAATAGATGATAGGGCAGATTACTGACAGAATGGAAGCCTTGATGGAGACCCATCATAGGGCCAATCAGGGGTGACGAAATCATCAGCAAAATCGTCATAGTGATCCAGGCAGCAATGAGGGCGATATGAGTACAAAAGAGGAGTACCTTGATGAGGCACCTCATAGGCATCGTAGACCTATTGAGGAATGCGATGATAGGAGGCGTTGGGAGACTGGGATGCAAACTAAATTCTTGAGTTTCATGGTAGCCTTGCACCTGAGAAATTTCTAAATTGGCTAGCTACTGTGGAGGAGGTGTTTGAGATTAAAGGAGTGCCTAAAAACAAACGTGTGTCCTTGATAGCAACCAGATTGTGAGGTCGAGCATCGGCCTGGTGGCAGCAATAGAAAGTATCACGTGAGAGGATGGGAAAATTGAAGATAACCTCTTGGGAGAAGATGAAGAAACACCTGCGGGCTACGTTTTTACCTTATAATTTTCAAAGAATAATGTACCAACGGTTATAAACTCTGAGACAAAGAACCAAATCAGTGGATGATTACACCACTGAGTTTTACCAATTAATTGCTAGGAATGAGATTCATGAAACAGAAGATCAGTTGGAAGCTCGGTATATTGGGGGATTGCGGGTTCAAATTCAGGACACCGTCAATATGTTTGATGTTATCTCTGTTTCTGCTGCACACTAGAGGGCTCTTGTGGTCAAAAAGCAGGCACGTCGAACAAGCAGTTTTGGTAATTCTTTTAATCCCACTAGTAATAATACTGCAGGAAATCCTGTTGTGAATCGTATAGGTGGAAATGGAACTAAGACTACTGGGAGTGCTAATCAATTTAATAGGGGAGCCAATAGTAGCAGTGGTATTAAATATTTTGCATGTGGGGAAGTGGGTCATAGGCAATCTGAATGTAAGAAAGCTGGGAAAAAAATATTGTTTGCTGAGGATGATGACTATGGAGAAGATTATAATGATTTTGAAGGGTTGTCAGTGTATGATGACGAGCCATTAGAAGAGGAGTTTGTAAGGGGAGATGTGGGTACTGCCCTAGTTATGAGGAGGTTTTGTTTAACTCCTAAAGCTGTAGACGAAGATGACTAATTGCATAAAAATATTTTTCAATCTACTTGCACCATTCTAAACAAGGTCTGTCATTTTGTCATTGATACGGGCAGCTGTGACAATTTTATTTCTAAGGAGGCAGTAAGAAAATTGGACATCAAGACTGAAAAGCATCCAACATCATACAAGCTTTCATGGTTTAAAAAGGGTGGTGAGGTAACAGTTTCTAAACGAGCCTTAGTCACTTTTTCTATGGGTGCGCATTATAAAGATGTTGTGTGATGTGACATAATCACTATGGATGCATGTCATTTACTGTTAGGGCGGCCATGGCAGTATGATAGGAGTGTGATTCATGATGGGCAGGCTAATACATACAGTTTTGTATTTGAGGGTGTCAAAATTGTGTTGGTGCCTAGTAAGCCAATAGTTGTTAAGCCTCCACCTGTAGGGACCAGCATTAGTCTATTGGCGTTGCTACAATTTGATGAGGAAATACAGGGTACAAAAATAGTTTTTGTGCTGATTGGAAAAGAGGTTTCAGAGTCTGCATTGATTCCAGAAGAGGTGGTTCCTGTACTCACTGAATTTATTGATGTGTTTCCTGAAGAGTTGCCCACTAGATTGCCTCCTTTGCGTGATATACAACATCACATTGCATATACAATAACCTTTCAATAACACTAAACTATACCTCAATAAGTTTATATTTTCACTTTTCATATTCAATCATTATTTTACCTTGCATATTTGTCATCCACATCACATATACTCCAATGTTCACAATTTTCCATATTTTCATTCAATTCTTCAACTCAGTAGTCTTATTGCATATGCTCAATTATTAATCAATAATTGTATTCCCTAAATTGCAATAATCAATAGCTTAATATTAATTTATTTAGGTTTTGAACCTCAAAAATCAGTTATGTATATCATTATAGGGACTATTATTATGTCATTTACTTCTCATTTTACTTAATTGCTATAAC
>CANXYC011715052.1:0-18561 GCA_948193065.1 Aleurites moluccanus
ATATATATATATATATATATATATATATATATATATATATATATATATATATATATATATATAAGTTTTTTTTTTTTTTGTTAAATGAGAGAAAATATTAAATTTTTTTTTAAAAAATTGAGAGATTGAGAAGATAAAAAAGAAAAAAAGTAAAAAAGTATGAAATTTTATAAATTAGTAAATGTTTATAGAGTAAATTTAGAAAAAATTAAAAATTAAAAAAATAATAATAAAGTTTCAAATATCAACATTGCAATGTGTGCAACGGTGATCACATGAAAGTCTCTTAGGCAACTAAGAGGGGTGAATTAGTTGGTAGACAAATTCAAAATCTAATCACAAATTAAAATAGCTGAAGTAAATATTCAATGAGATAAACCAATTCAATTTCTAATGATTATGCATGTATGAATGAGCAAAGTATATATGCAAAGTATGATGAGTATAAGAAAGAGATTATCAAATACAATGATTTATAATGGTTTGGCCAACTTCTTACCTACATCTACCCCTCAAGATCACACTTGAGTATTTTACTCGATATTTTTGCGGGTGCAAGATTAAACCCAAGTATTTAGACTCATACTCAAACCTTATAAAGTATTTTCATAGGCTCATCCTCAAACATTACAAAGTATTTTCACAGGCTCATACTCAAACCTTTACGTGTGTTTTCACAAGGCTCACACTCAAAACTTACAAGTATTTTCACAAGGCTCATACTCAAACATTACAAGTTTTTTCCTAAGGTTCACACTCAAACCCCTAAGACATACAAGAGATGGGAAGAAGAAAATCCCGCTTTTGATTATCGCCCAACTGAGGACTGAAGCTACTATAACTCTGAGATCTTCTTAGTTGCGGCAACTACTTTCTAGTGGTGGCTGTGACTTTCACCTTTGATCTTCTCCACTTTGGTTCTCTTATTTGTGCCTGCAACATCATGGTAACAGCTGCGAAGTACTTTGGTAGCGGCTGTTACAAAATATTCGTGCCCGTGAATATTGCCCTGTTTTGGACTTGAGCTACTGGATTTTCTGGACTTTTTAGTTTTGCCTGCGACTTTCCTATAGCAGTCGTGGCTAATCTCTTGCCTTGGACCTAAGCTTCTAAACTACTTAGTTGTGGCTGTGAATGATTATTTGCCCCTGTGACTTCCTTTAGTTGCAACTGCTACTGTCTAGTAACACCCACTACTTTTTGCAAATCCCATGACTTGAAATTTAATGATTTATTTTATGCACTTCTCAAAGTATGCTCCCCCTTAGCATGTGTACTTCATGGCTTGACTTTATATTATTTTTCTTGATGACAGTACGAATTCTAATTTCCATTAAAATATTTTAAATTTGTTAAACCTATGATTTAGCAATGGTCATGATTTCTCATGCCTTAACCAACTTAAATAAAATTGTTAGCATAATTAACACATTGATATATTTTGTTATCATCAAAATTAATATCAAACATAATAGGGTCTAATAATCTCCCAATTTTTTATGATAACAATACTATACATACAAGTTTTTAAGAGACAAACAAAGTAGTTTATGAATATAAGGTTAATCAATTAAGTACAAACACTATTATACAAATTCTCCCCCTTTTTGATATCATTAAAAAGATTTTGCTCTCTCCTTGGGAAAATAATAATGTAATATATAATGGGGTTCAAATTATTTTTCCATTTTTTTTAAGTATTTCTCCCCCTTAATAAATAAAAAAAAATGTTCAAGGGCTACTCAAGTGATCATCAAAGCAAATTTGTACAAAAATATATTATCAAAACATATTTAAATAATTAAACATGTCATCAATCAATTCATAGCATATGGAAATAAATATGCAATTCATAGCATACCAACTATTTAAATTGCAAAAAGGTTAGGAGATGATACTTGTTTACCTCTCTTGCTCTTTTCCCTTATGCCTTTCTACCATTGCTCCATTAGTAGTGCCTTCTATTATTTGAGCTCTTCATATTATTGAATGCTTCATAACCTTTGGTGCATAGTCTATATGTCATTCTATTTTCATATGCTCCATATGCATAGACTTTGTTTGTACCATTGTTTAATGCATCATTTATCCTATGTGGAGGTCAATAGGCCATCTTTGTTCCATCATTCTTCTTAAAAAATTTCTGCATAGAAGAAATAGAAGAATGTATGTTTTGTACCCTTTTTTCTTTGAGCCTTTGAAAGTTAATTTTGACCATATTTGGAAGGATGGTTCCCTTAGGCACCCAAACTTTCTTCAATCTTATCTTATGGTAATTTCTCATTGAACATTAGCTAGAAATATGATCAAGTGTACAATAACTAAAGCACTTAATAGATATATAGAAAGATGAAGATCTAACAAAAACATTTTTTTGAACATTTTTGTTAACTCTTTCATTCTTCTTACCATTGGTCTGTTTAGTCTAGTAGACTAGTCTGATTGCTCCCCTCTTTTAGGTTTGTCTCAAGGATCATTTCCAGGTGATAGGTCCCCCAAACAAAATGTCATATTCATCGGTGAATTATCAAACATGGAGGATCCATGTTCGCTTTGACACTAAACATAAATGGATTAGTTGGTTGCTTGATCTAGATCCAAATGACATCTTATGGTTTTGTTCTTGGTATGAGATCTATTCTTTTATGATAGTTAGTTATGGATACATCACGGTTTATCTGTTCGGCCTCTACATGACCACCTTTTACCCAAGGACTAGGATTTTGAGATAGATGGGCTTATCTCAGGGGATTCTACTAGATGGACCTATTTTCCTGATTTCCTTTATTTTCGGTACTGTGGCTAGGGATATTATGGGTAGCTAAAGAAGGAGGATATATTTGTTGAGCCTATTGAATCGGCTGAAATGCTGGATGGTTATGATATTTGGCTCAGGGAGAGGGTTTGGCCTACAAAGAAGCTGTATAGAGTGACTCTACTTCAATTGATAGAGGGAGAATCAGAGATCGAGGATGACTCTAAGCTCGGTGCCTACACGAAGAGGATATGAGCAGCCCACTGAAGTTATGATGGTTAGGATAGAGATATCTGACACCTTAGAAAATGACGATGACTCAAACAGGAGTAGAGACATTCATCTGAGGAGGATGAGGGCTCAAATAGTTTGATTAGACTGGTTTGTTTAGCATTGAGTTTATTTTTTATGCTTTATGAACTATATTTGGATTTTGTGGGTTTGCTTTTTGTTGACCTGGATAGACTTCAGCCCAATCATGAATTTTTTATGCTTGACTGGATGACATGACATGATATATATAAACAGGATAGTATTTACAAAATTGTAAAGATGTGACTTGATTTTTGACGAGTCAAGATAACTTGTAAATTTTTATCACCAAAATGATCATTGGTGAATGGTATATGAAATGTGAATGATATATCATAGTTGCCTTCCCTTTTTTCTCCTTTTTTTTTTATTTTATTATTGCTCTAATTTTTTACCAAACTGCCCTTATAGGTTTTTGACTTGACGAGCTGCTCTAACTTTTACCTAAGTTGCCCTCTCAGATTTTCGACTTAGCTAGCTGACAAATAATCAAATAACCATTCAATGATTTTGACACAAAATGATAATTTTATTATGATTTGGACCACATCCAAAGAGGGCTACCTAGGTATCTCGTTTATTCTACTCTTTTATTTTTATTCATCATCTTTTCGAGAATCAAGTCCACGCAGTTCTTGTTTGTACAATGCATGTTTTGATTACAATGAAACAAATTAAAATGAAGACTATACAAAATATATTTTCAGCTGGTCGAGATTGCAAGGACTTAAGAACTCGTTGCCATCTAAATCCATTAATATGTCCCCTCCGCCAATTAGAATCCTTTTAAGCACGTATGGGCCGACCTAGTTAGATCTGAATTTTCCTCTTAAGTCATGAATATGAGCTCTGATTTCCTATAATACCATGTTGCCTTCTTCTAACCCTCTGTCAAAGACCCTTTTGTTGAAATGCCGAGCTAACCTCTGCTGATATCCCTGGATCTTATACAAGGCATTTATTCTTTTCTCATCGATGGCATTCAACTGGTCATGGTAGCCCTTGATCCATTAAGCTTTGTCAAGTTGGCTTTCTCAGATTACTCTTACAGATCTGATTTGCTTCTCGATTAGGAGTATTGCTTCCACTCCATACACTAGAGAATAAGGGGTTCCCCCCTGTTGATGTTGGAATGGAAGTTTGATAACCTTATAGAGCGAAAGGAAGGTGTTCATGCCAACTTTTGTTAATGGAAATCATCTTTTGCAGAAAGGTTTTGATGGTTTTACTAGCCATTTCCACTGCTTCGTTGGTCTGGGGATGGTACGGGTGGGACCTGTGATACTAAATCTTCTATTTCCTCAGTAGGTTCACCATTTCTCTCTGAAAATGAGACCTATAATATGTTATGATCTCAAAAGGCAACCCATACCGATAAATGATGTTGGTCTAAATGAAGTGTGCTACTTTCGTCTTATTGAGGACCTTATAGGAGGCCACTTCTACCCACTTTCAGAAGTAGTCTATGGAAACCAAAATGTACTCGTGCCCATTTGATGATTTTAGAGTGATGCAGCTCATAACATCGATGCCTTAAGTGGTAAAAGGTCATAGAGTTGTAGTTGGATTCAATGGGACTAGAGGTCATTTTTAAAGTTTTGCAAATATCTAACATTTGTGGCACTTTTGTACGAACCAAGCATAATCTTCATTCATGGTCAGCTAGAAATACCCTAAATTCATGACCTTATGGGCCAAAGCAAAGTTGTTCATGTGTGGGCCTTCTTCACCCCTCATAGACCCATTCCACGATCTGCTGGGCCTCATCTTCTATTACACATCACAGGTGGATGTTGTTCCAAGTTCATTTATACAACACTTCGCCATTTGGGATGAAACCACTGGATAGCTGGTTTATGGTTCTCTGGTCTGACTTAGAGGCTCCTTCTAAATATTTGTCATTTCTAATTAGATTAAAGAAATCTCAAAACTATGGTTTATCATCCATCACTTGGATTTGCATACAAGTTGCCTCATACCTTAGTTGTCTCCGGACTTCAATAACCACCAGGTGGACTATCTAAGTTCCCATCATATCTATCATAGAGGCCAAGGTTTTTAAGGCATTAACAAATTGATTCTTTGCATGAGAAAAGTAATGGAAGAAAATTCATGAAAATTCTTTGATAGATCACAAACGCGCTCGTAGTAAGGAACTAGGCACTCTTCTCTGATTTTCCACTTACCGACATTATCATATTGGAATCCAAATAGACCTCAAGGTAGTCAATTCTTATGTTGATGGCACATTCTAGTTCATAAATGCATGCTTCATATTTGGCTTCATTATTAGTTACCTCAAAGGCCACTTTGATAGCTATGGGAAATGATCTCCCCGAGGTGTGACTATTACAATACCAGCACCATACTGTCTGTTGTTGGCTGCCCCATCGAAGTACATTTTTCATACCTTAGGTTTTATTTCCATCAGATCTTCATCAGGGAATTCTGGTTGAAAAGACCCATCACCTTCGACAAGTGTTGCAGCTAGTTGGTCATCTATAACACTTTTTTTGATTGCTTTTTTGGGACATACTTCAAATCAAATGCCGTAAGAACAGCTAACCATCATTCTATTTTACTATGAAGAATCGACCTCTCCATAAGGAATTTAAATGGGTTCTTATCAACTATGATGTAGGTGGTATAAGAACACAAGTAATGCTGCAATTTGTGGCACACCCATACAAAAAGCAAGACATAGTCGTTTAATGTTATTGTACTTGAGCTCATGAGTAAGCATACTCTTTCTTAGGCAATAGATGACATTCTCATTGTGTGAATCTACTACATTCTAAGCCAGCATCGCACCCATGACTTCTTGAGTGACTAAAAAGTACAGTAATAAAGGCTTTCCCAATCTGGGCGGTTGCAACACATGTGGATTCAATAAATATTCTTTGATTTTCTCAAAGGCTTTCTGGTGTCTTCATTTCATTCTCTAGAGGATCCCTTCTTAACAGTTTGAACACAAGCCCCAAGTGTTAGCTAATTAGGCAATGAAATTGTTGATGTACTTTAACTATACTAGGAAACCCCTCATGTCCTTTTCTGTTTTTGGAGGTGGCATTTCTAGAATGGCTTTTGACTTGGCTGGATCAACTTCTATGCCTTTCTTGCTAACCATATGTCCTATAAACACCTTAGAGGATGCCCTAAATAAACACTTAGCCGAATTCAGTTTCAGGTTGTACTGTTTGAATCTATAGAAGAATTATCTCAAAGCATCCAAGTGCCTCTGCGCTGTTTCAGGTTTAATGACCATATCATCCATATAAACTTTGACATCCTAGTGGATCATATCATGAAAAAGAGTAGTGACCATTCTCTGATAAATTGCCCTGGCATTCTTGAGTCTAAACGGCACGACCATGTAGTAGTAAGTACCTTCATTTAGTGATGAAGGTTGTCTTCTCCTTATCAAGTGGGTTGACTTGAATTTGATTGTATCCTGCACACATGTCGGTCAAAAAGACCACTTCTGATTCCACCATACGATCAACTAGTAAGTCAATGTGGGGTAGATGGAAGTCATCCTTGGGACAAGATTTATTCAAATCTCTGTAGTCCATGTAGACCCTTACTTTTCCATCCTTCTTGGGGACCGGTACTATGTCGGCCAACCATGATGGGTAAGTGATGGGTTCAATGAATTTGTTATCTAAAAGCTTTGTCACTTCTTCTTGACCTTTAAAGACCATTCCATTTTAAGTCTTCTTAGTTTCTACTTAATAGGCTTGATATGATCATAGGTCAAAATTTTGTGGACCGCTATACTTAAATCAATCCCTACCATGTCCTTAGGCTCCCATGCAAAGCAATCCATGAACTTCTTGATGGCAATGCATAAGGTGGTTTTATCAAAATATTATGATGCAATGTATGGGATTTTCATTTTATCATCAGTGCCAAGATTAATTGATCCTTTGCTTTCTTTCTTTATTTCATTTTTCTCACTTTCTTTTGATATCTCGTTCAGATTGGATTCATAAACAAGTGAAAAGGTAGACACAAGAAAGTAAGAAAGATCAAACTTTTCATTATTGATGAAAGTTCCATTGTCTTTGGTTTCATCAAAGTTGAAAGACAAACTAGGGAGATTAATTACATACTCAACAAAGGAAAAAGACTTGATTGATTTAGACTCTGACTTAAGATCTATTTTTGATTCAGATTCTTACTTGACTAGATAGATGGACTGGACATGTGACTCGACATCGGGACTAGACAACTTCTCATAGTGTTAGCTGTTTAGTGGGGCTAGTGCTGGTCGAATAAGATTAGTAGGGTTTGTTTCTACTCCATCTTCTATCATGAAAACCTGCTAAAAAAGAGTGACCTCCATATTTTCCTCCTAATCTAAATTTAGAATATAAATGGGCTCGCAATCCTCAAAGTTAAGCCTGACATCAAAGAAAAGTTCAAAACCAGGGGTTAGTTTCTTAGTTATGGGAAAATAGGATGGCTTAGGGAATCCATAGTAGGGGAAGTTTTCTCATTGTTTCACAAATACCCATTTAGAGTGGGGAAATAAGGCCTCATCTCCCAATCATAGGCTTTACCTTTCTTACACGCTTGAGTTCTAACCCTGGCCCTTTATTCCACCTCTTACAGATTTGTTTCGGAGGGCTCATACCCAAGTCTAAAAGGTGGAGTTGCAATAGGATAGTCATTAAAGGAAATGATCCCCTGCTGATCTCTTCCAAGTCCTAGCCCAGGTAAACAGTTCATTTTGTAGAGTATGTTAGCCATAACAATGTTCCCAAATGGGTCAAAGTCAAATGAGAGTAGTTCCTTACCCTCTTCTACTTGGATGAATTGGATTTTATCAAAAGAGAACCCTGAAAGTGGAACCCCAGTTAGCTCGGGTTGGATCTTCAGGATTGGCATGGAAGGTGAGACCTCACTCTTTCCATACATGCCACCTTTGACTATGACAATGGAAGTCCCATATGGAAATTTCAGGTTCTGATGGAGAGATTAGGGGATGGCTCTAGTATGATGGATCCAAGGTCTTCTTGGAAGCAAATTAAAATAGATGGGCACATCAATAACTTGGAATGTAATGGGAGCAGTGAATGGCCAAACGGTCACATCCAAGATAACTACCCCAAGTACTTCACGCTTGATATAGTCATAAGCCCTCACTATTTGATCAGAAGGGGTGAAATCTGAAGCTTCTAAGCCCAGGCAACTTGCCACCTTCAAAGGGAAAATATTCAAGGCAGACACGTTATCAACTAAAACCATAGGTATTGTCTTGCCGCAGGTCACAACCATTATATAAAAAGCATTGTTATGGCTCGTTTCCCCTATTGGTAGGTCACAGTCAGTGAAAGAGATGGTTGTAGCTTTTGTAGAATTGGTGAGAGAGGTAACCAAAGTTTATGAAGAGATGTTGATAGGAGCCTAGCATTGGTTCAAGGCCTTGCAAAGAGCTTAACAATAAGGGTAAGATGAATGGATGAGGCTTCATATCGAGATGTTTGTTTAAGTCTATTTTAGTTGCTTAAAGACAATATCCTCATCAGGCTCACTGGAGGCTTTGATCTTTTCCGTTGGTGGGGGATGATGGTTGGATGGTCTATGCCAGTGAAGTAAACAAAGTTACATTTTGGATAGTGCTATATGAGTTGAGTAATATATAAGCCATGTTGCTTGTGATTGGAACTAATTGAAATTACTATTATTTTTTGCTTGGTACCTTATTGGCCAAACCCTCTTATTGCTACCATTACTTCATTATTGCTTTTAATTGACTACTAAATTCTTTGATATGTTCATTAAAAATTATTGATAAGTTTGTTTGATTGAAAATCATAACATCTTGAATTATTCTTTCCTTGAATTTATTGATAAGTGAACATCAAACCTTTCATTGATTACTAATGTGATTCCATAATTGTGACCAACCTTAAAATAGCTAATGATGGACCTACTCACTTGATAGAGTAGGATAATAATTTTATCAGGCATTGTGTATAATGAGATTTTTAACAGTGGACCCTAGCTAGGAGGAGGTTATGTTCCTAGCCATACAGTCTGATTAACTGTATGAGTAATATAAAAAAGCATGCTACCAAACTGTAGTCTCTGCTATTATATAGTGGATTTTGCACATATGACATTGTTGTGAAATCAATCACTGATCATTTATATTCTCTTTTGTTATCATATTCCTTATTGTTATTTGATATATTACCTTCACTTTCCTTCTGAGCTAATTTTTTTTTTAACTTTAGCCCATGAGTGAAGTGAAATATATATTGCTTACTGGGATTTTTATCTCACCCATTTGTGGTTTATCATTTTTCAGGAGTAGATAGTAGAAGCTGATTCCCAAATTATTTCTTCTTTGAACTTGGAACTTCAGAAACTTCAATGTAAATATTCTTTTTTTATGGAGTTATGTGTAAACTCTTAGAAGGTTCATGGGTACTATTAGGGTATAGTTAGTTGTAAGTAACTTATGATAGAGTTGTGCTTGTAAATATGAATAACTTAACCTATATAAGTATAATGTTTAATGAATATCATATTTAAGATCATTTGAGAACTTGAGTTCTTTGTTCATGTGAATTGATGAAATGTGAAATTGTATGAGAATTTTTATATGTGATAATTAAGTAAAGTGAATGAATCGTTGAAGTGAGGTATATGGATGGTATAAAAGTGTTGGATATGCATTTTGGGATTTTGTAGACTATTTTGATTTGGAAAATGTTAGATATGTGATTTGAGGTTCTACGGATATTGGCTAGTAGTCATGTCCCATACCCTATGAATGTTATATCTCCAAAATGAGGATGTGATAACTATTGGCTAAGTTCGGGTCTTCAAACTTCATAAAATCTAAAAAAAATTTGAGAAGCCGGTTTGGAACCTAAGGAAGGCAAAACCGTTCGGAACTTATAAGGGAGAAAAAATAGAGATAGTTTGAGGAAAATTCAACTCAAATAGATGGTGTGTTGAAAATGGAGGGGTGAGAGGCTACTTTTAGAGCACTAAAGGGCATTCTGGACATTTTTCATTTGATTCAGATCTAGCGTATCCGTTGGCACTGTTTAATGGATCCACTAGACAGGCCTGGCGGATTAGAGGCTTGAAGGGGTGGATTGCCATGTGCCATTTGCGGATCCGCCACCCTTACTGGTGGAATTCGCCAAGTGTGTCTAGTGGATCCACTAGTAAGAGCTGGCGAATTCAACTGGCTTGCCAGAAGGATTCGTACCTATCCGTTCATTTTTCTATCGTCTGTCTATTTTCGAGCCTCCAACAGGTCCTGTTAGGTCTGTATGATTCCATCTAAAGTTCGGAGGTGTGAAATCCCTATTCACAGCTTTCAAGATACAACTTTTCGAACCAATTTAAGTAGCATTTCAACAAATTAGACTTAATCGAACTTGATAGAATTCGACACACATAGAAAATTTAAAGAGTACCAACACTTAAAATAAAAGAGAGCAAAATCTTTAAAAAAAAAAAGACTCTTCTCTCTCAAAAACCCAAAACTAAAAAACATATGTCTTTTATTCTATTTATAAAGAATGAAAAGACATGATCAAAAGACATAAGCCTTGTCTTTTAAAAAGACACAACTCTATAAGACAATATATCTTTTGTCAAAAGACATAACCTTATAAAACATGTCTTTTATGAAAAGACATAACTTTATAAAACATGTCTTTTACCAAAAGACATAGCTCTATAAAATAACATGTTTTTTACCAAAAATCATAACTATTAAAACAATAATTTATTTATTATTATTTTTATTAATCCATTAAAATTTTCCAACAAGTAGTGAGAAGAGTAGGGGAAGAGCAGGGGGATAGGATTATCCTTTTTAAGTTAGTTTTCAAAGGAGAAGTAGTGAATGTAGTTAGTTCTTATACTTCATAAATTGGATTAGATAGTGAGAGAAAGAAAATTTTTTTTGGAGGATATGGATGACCTTATGCAAAGTATACCAAATGAAAATATATTTTCATCAGTTGAGACCTAAATGGATATGTAGGAAGTGATCAACAGGTTATAAGAAGGTACATGGAGGCTTTGACTATAATATAAGAAATGAGGAGGGAACAAACATCATTGGTTTTGTTGTAGCTTATGACCTAATCCTAGCAAATACCCATTTTATAAAAAGGGAATCTCATCTAGTGACTTTTAAAAGTGAGCAAAATAGAAGTTAAATTGAATTTCTTATCACAAGAAAGATAAATCAAATCCTATGCAAGGATTGCAAAGTGATCCCGGGAGAGGCTTTAACAAGTCAAAATAGGTTGGTAGTTCTAAATGTCAAGATCATGAGAAGGACAAGAAGGTGTAAAAAAAGTACGACATTTAGATTAAAGTGGTAGAAATTAAATATAGTGAAACTAGTGATGTTTATAAATGAACTCCTCAAATCGGAAGTTTGAAAGTTGAACATGGATGCCAATGTTATGTGGATAGATATGGCTTTAAGAATTAAGGAAATAGCTAGAAAAGTTCTAGGAAAATCTAAAAGACTGTCACACTCCGATACCACCGGTGCGACGGTCCTAGGGCAAGAGTAGGCATAAGGCCACCATAAACCCGTAGGACCCTGAACTAAACCTGACTCAATCATAATAACATACATTCTATCCAAAACAGATCATTTAAATCTCACTATTTATCATTTATAACATACCATCTCTTCTTGTTCCTTACCGATCAAAAGATGAATCTAACATCAATATGGAACAAGTGAGAGTCTACAAATAACATCCATGGATACAAAATCAAACATTTCATCTCTAACTACGAAGCTCTAAGAGAATGTACCTCCACAGACATGATTATATATATGCATATAACAAATAATATCTAAAATAATTACATCCAAGCTTCTCGGGAAGAATAAGTCAAGAAGCTCTATCCTTTGGATTAGCTCTCTCTCGAGCTACACTAGTACCTGAAACCACAGAAGAGGGATAAACCTTCAACTCAATAAGATATGAACAACATAAATCAAGAATCTAAATATCAAATCATGAACATGAACATATATATGTATATATTTATATTTATATATTTGGGTACGAAAGGATTTCAGGCTTTTACTTGGAAAGAACATGAGTGCTTATAATAATTAGCACTATCAAATCATATCTCAAATCGAATCATGGTTCTCATTAGAATATAAAATGCCCACAAAGGATGGCATTATCAAATCTCATATGATAGAACTGATCTCACATCATAATATACGTATCAGTAGCCTTGCTACCTTAACGTGGCACATATGCTTGCGCGGCATATGCCTAGAGCTCATAGCCCCCTCTAGGTGGAACACTGATAAAAACCCTATCAGCTGGTCTCCCATTGTGCATATTGAACCAATGAATTTACTCTCATTGGGAAAAACGTTCTATACATATATTTATCTCAGGGTTCATAAAGAAAAACTGCATTCTCATAAAACTGAAATTTGGTCAAGAGACCATTTAGCATTTATTACCAAGGCTGTCATGATCTTGGTCCAAGAAATGACCAAGTCATTATCATTCATATATATATATATGCACACGCACATGCTCGCAGTATGGCCACTGTAACATTATTACTTGCATTATGTATTTGTTTATATATATATATATATATATATATATATATATATATATATATATATATATATATATATATATGTATTTAGCAATCATCTCATCATAAGTAAACATATTTATGATATCTATACTTACTTCACAGCAATATTGTCCATTAAATTTGATCACCACTTGCTCAATTCTATCTTCTTCAATTTCTTGAATTTGGCCGAACCTAAAATCCTCAATTTCCATAAATTAGTTTTCCTCAAATACTAATACATATTATGGTTCCATCAAATTTTAATCATCTTTAAGTCTCTATTATTATTTCCCAATCATCAATTTGATTTATCTCTTAAGAATATTTAAAATTTGAACATGGTCACTATTCACATCACTATTCAACCGATTTATAATTTCCCACATCTTCCATATCAACCGACTTTAATGGCTTAAATGCTCTTAACAGTTCTTATATAACTCATGATTAATTATTCTAACTACCCAAGACTTTAATCTGACAAAAAAAAATAGAGCTAAGAAAAATTTTACCTTATTTTCCCAATTTGTGTCCTTGAAAAATTTTGACTTGGAATGATGATTGAAGCCTTAATAAATGAGAGAATATAATGATTTAATGCATTAATTAGAAATATTAATGCACTAGAAAATAAATGGGACAGATTTGAGAGAGAAAGGAGAAGAAATGAAGAAGAAAGAAGAAAAGAGAGAAGAAGAAAATCGTGAAATTTTGGCTATTGGATCCTTGGTTAAATAGGCTACTGCCTCACTTCACAGATACCACTTTCCAAACTCACCTCCAAATCCACTTTGCCAATTGCCGGCTCGGCAATTCCCACTTCGCCAAATTCCACCTCGCCAAATGCTACCTCGCATAAGTTTCGCCAATTCCACCTCGCATCCGCTTCGCCAAATCCACCTAGGCAAAGGTCACCTCACTGAATTCCACTTCGCCAATTGCTACCTCGCATTCGCTTCATTAAATGCTACCTCGCATCCTCTTCTCCAACCTTCGTTGAATTCTATTTCGCCAAATGCTACCTCGCATTCGCTTCGCTAAATGCCACCTCGCATCCGCTTCGACAAAGGCCAGCTCGTTGAATTCCACTTCGTCAATTGCTACCTCGTATTCGCTTCGCTAAATCCACCTCGGCAAATCCTCTTCGCCTACTCTCGCACTACCTAATCTGCCGAGCTGGGAAACTCTCCTCGCCAACTCGCAATATCTGATTTGCCGAGCTAGGAAACTCTCCTCGCTAACTCGCAATATCTGATCTGCCGAGCTGGGATACTCTCTTCGCCAACTAGCACTACCTGATCTATCGAGCTTGGAAACCTCCTTGCCAACTCGCACTAGACCATCTCGTAAACATGCTATAATTCCAATCTCCTCAATTCCGCTACTGATTATAAAACATATACAGAAATATTTCCCTCATACTTATGCTTAACTCGCTCAGCCACTAACATAACAACACAAAAATTAATACACTTAGACTTACAGCATCACACAATAAATCATACATGCTCTGGCCGAGAAAACCTAATTCCTCCACAAATACAAAATTGTCAATAGCATACAGTCCTATTGCCCAACACTCTTATATATAAAAATAAATAAATAAATAAATCTAAATCTAAAACTTATATATATATATTCAACTTTTCTGCGAAAACACAAACTAACTTCATAAAATCATAACAAACAAAATTTCTAAAATTTTCTGAATACTAAACAGATTACTCACAAACAATCAAAATAATAAATAAAAATAAAAATAAATAAATAACTAAATAATTAAATAAATTACTCAAGTATTACAAAGACATGGCTCATCCTCAAAGAATAGGTGGTGGTAAAGTAAGCAAGTACAAAATAAAGTGAAGAGAAAAAGAGAATGGTAAAAGTGACTATCAAAATATTATAATGGGAAGACTTATAAGCAACATAAGAAAGTGAAAAAAGAAATAAAAAAGGCTATGAGCCAAACAACAGCATGTTCTTTTGAAAAAATGTATGAGAAACTTGGAACAAAGAAAAGTGAAAAGGATATCTACATGTTAGCAAGGACATGTGAAAGAAAATATCGAGATCTTAATAAGGTAGGGTATATTAAAAATAAAGAATGAAATAATTTAGTGAAAGATGAGGACATTAAAAAAAAATGAAGGAGCTACTTTGGTGAACTTCTCAATAATGGCGAAGGTGGTAACAAGATTGACATATACTGACTATAAATAAGAATGTGATATTCAATAGAAATATTATTAGATGTTAATGAGGCTTTGAAGAGGATGAAAGTTGAGAAAGCTTGTGATCCTTGGTGGAATACCGATTGAAATGCGGAAGTTTGTGGATGATGTAAGAGTAGCTTGGTTAACTAGATTATTTGACAAAATCCTAACTTAAAAAAAAATGCTAGATGAATAGAGGAAAAATATTTTAATAACCATTTTTAAAAACAATGAAGACATTCAAAGTTGCTCAAATTATAAGGGAATTAAACTTATTAGTTATACTTTGAAGTTGTGATAAAGAGTTATATAACATTGCTTACATAATGTTACATCTATCTCTGATAACCAATTTAGGTTTATGTTAGATCGATCAACCATGGAAGCAATCTTTCTCATTAGAAGTTTGATGAAGAAATATAGAGATACAAAGAAAGACTTGCATATAGTTCTTATTGACTTAAGAGAAGGTTTATGATAGAGTCCCAAGAGAAGTTTTATGATGAGTGTTAGAATGTAATGTGATATCGATTAGGCCCATATAAGTAATAAATGATATGTATTAAGGAGTAACTATTAGTGTACACATAGTTGGAGAAAGCTTAAGGGACTTTTCTATCTCAGTTGAGTTGCATTAAGGGTCAGTAGTGAGCTATTACCACTTTACTTTAGTTATGTATGAATTAACAAAGTATATACATAAGAGAAAATCTATTGGTACATGATTTTACAGGCGATATTGTCTTGGTAGATGAAACATAGGAGAGCGTTACTAGAAATTTAAAGTTATAGAGGAATACTTTGGAGTCCAAAGGTTTAATATTAAGTAGAACTAAGATGGAATACATGCATTGCAGTTTAGTGAAAGACAAAGTGAGAATAATGAAAGAGTTAGTTTGGATGGAGTGACATTGTCCTAAAGCACCCATTTTAAATATTTAGGCTCAATTTTTCAAGGAGATGAAGGTTGTGAGGAGGATATTAGCCATAGAATAAAAGTTAGGTGATTAAAAAATCCTATGTATTTATAAGATTTTTCCTAATAAATTGAAAGGAAAATTATGTTGTATAACTATTCAACCGACAATATTATATGATAGTAAATGTCGGACAATTAAGGAACAACATATATCAAAAAAGATGTTGCCGAGACGATAATACTAAAATTGATTTGTGGTCACATTATAATAGATAAGACGTAATAAAAGTATTAGAAATAAAGTGAAAGTTGCATCAATTAAGGGCAAAATGAGAGAATTGGGATTAAAATGATTTTGATACATGAAATGGAGATTTAGAGAGATTCTTGTTATAAAGGTTGAGTACATTGTAATAGAGGAGATGAAGAAAGTAAAGGATATATTTAAACTAACTTAAAGGAGATAAATACAATATGATTTAAAGACATTATAATTATCAGAAGATATTGTCTAAAATTATTTAAAGTGAAAATAAAAAATTTATATAGCCGATCATAATTAATTTTAAGATTATGACTAAATTGAGTTGAGTTGAATATATTAGTTATGCCCTACAATTTCAAGATCGTGAACACATACACTTTCTCATATATGACTGAAATTAATATAAAATTCAATCTTCCTTTCATAAAATCCACAACAAAATGAAGATTATTTACCAAATTTTTAGTTAATAAAATCAACATTAATTGAGACATTAATGTGGGAATGTGGAGCAACAAAATAATCTTCCTTCATCCGAATCTCGGCGATGATGACTTCATGGAAATAATCATTGTCCGTAGAGCTTTGGATTATGAATTTTAAATTTCATGTTTAATTTTACATTAGTTCAAAATGATATTTTATTTTTTATTTCATATATTTTTTTTATATGTTATATTATTTATAAATAATATTAATCGATAAAAATTTTAATAAAATATTATAGTGTATAAAAAAATACATGAATTAAAAGATGAAGTATCAAATGAATTAAAAGATTCAAACATTTTGTTTCATATTTCCAATATTGATGTTCTTGATAGGCTTCAACTTTAGGATCTCTAGGCTTTTTTTTTTTTTTTTGGAAATAGGATCTCTTGACTTGTATATGGTAAATGTTAAAATTGTGATTGTAACAACAATTATTATTAAGAAAATTGTTGTCACACCGCAACATATTTTAGAGCCTTTGTTTCAATTTTTTTTCCCATTCCTTTTAGAGAAAAAAAGAAAAAAAGGGCTAAAGAGAAGTGTTGTGAAGATAGAATTGAATTTGGATTTTATATCTATTTTAACTTCTTTTTTGGTTTTGATTACCATTCATGTTTTTATTATAAAAAATAATTAAGAATATGGGTTATCATGTTTATTAAAGATAAAGGGAATTGGTTGAGTCCCAATTGGCTTGGAATAACAAGGGTATCAAAAAACTATTTCTGAAGGTTTATAATAAGATAGTAAACCTTATAATTAGTTTACTGAAGGTTCACATTCATTTTAGTTTATAATTGGTTCTTACCCATTCTTAACTTTAAATAATAAAATCACATTAACTAGATACAATTATTAACCATCCATATACTTAGACCAATATGGTCGTTTCAAGGCTAGAAAAGGAGTTAGGTCATACAAAATAGCACATGTATTAGAAATTGTTGGTTGAAAATATAAATCAACTAGTTTTATACTTTATATAACCTTTTCAAGTATAAGCAACTGTTCATCAAACTTGAGCAATATAATGTTACTGCATGTGTAGAAAATTACCTGAAAATAAGTACACATCTGAAACTGAAAATATTATAATTGCGATCAAGAAGATTATTACATAATGTGTAATGTAAAATCTTGCATTATTTATAAATTTTAATGCAATTAGAATACAGCCCTCACCATGCAACATTATTTGCTACTAAAAAATAAACTGAGGGAGAATTATTAGAAAAATATTATATATCTCCAAACTAAATTAATAGAACACACTTTAGTCTGAAGAAAGTCAAAAGTAGTTTTCGTTGATGGGTTACTTCTTCCAAGGTTTCACAACGGAGAGCACAATAATAATTGCAATAATCAAGAGTAAAATAATGGAAATCATCATGCATTTTCTTGACTTTCTTTATAAGCTCTTTGCTCTTCTCAGTGCTTCTGTACCATTTTGAACATGATCCACTGCATTTGTAACCTGTAATAAATATACATATTGAGAAATGAAAGGTGAGTGGTATAACAAAACAACTCAATATTTAGGTCTACAATATATATATTATTGGGAATGTTGTTTTTTTTTTTATTAGGTGATTTCATATTTAAATTTCACTCAATTAAGTAATGATGGGGTTCCGATTATCAGACATAAAATGAAGAGAAAAGCCGTGAAAATCAATGCCAGAGATATTTCAAACCAATTTACTCTGATAGCTAAATTAGCTTCAAGTTTCGTTAAGAGAGAAAATGCAGGTCTTAGAGGACAGGATTTAGAAAGTAATTTACCTTTAGTAGTGTCACGACCCACTCTCGCGAGCCGCGACGGTTCTAGGGCACGGAAAATGCCAATGGCGACCGGCACCCGTAGAACCCAATATCAGACATATCAATCCTATCAATACAATGTATACATGTATACAATCTCTATTTATTCATTATCAATCACAACCTGTCATATATTCTCAATCAACTGTATTAACAATACCCACAG